>PVKN010032925.1:0-12159 GCA_004027915.1 Capromys pilorides
TTTTTGTTTTGTTTTGTCAGAGATGAGTGTTCCATTGCTGTTAGAGAAACTGTACTTAGAGATGTAAAAAAGGACCATTTCATACTTGATGCTAGTTCAAATATTATAGGTACTTGTATTCAGCAGAATAACCCAATGTAGTCCAATAGGCCATAACAGTGGTAGGTTATCAGCAGAACTGGCATTGTCAGAAGTTGTTGACTTGAGTATTTTAACTCTGAGAATATTAATATGGCATTACTTTTTATACCTCATGGTAATAGTTTTATGGTGGATGGTTAAGACCAAGTTAAATCAAGACCTATTTAAGTAAAAATGTAACTTGTATCTGACAAGGTCAGTCAAATTCTCTCAGGATGAATGCTGTGTAAAAATATATAACTGTTATTTCACATTTTATAGAGATTTTTTTTTTTTTTTGGTGCAGGGTCTCACCATGCAACTCTGACTCATAGTGATCCTCCTGTTTCCTGCCTCCCAAGTGCAGGGATTATAGGTGCACACCACCACACCCAGACTTCTATAGGGATTTAAAGTTTAGAATATCAACAATTATTGGAAAATATCAGTTCCACATTATGTCTAAGGCATTTAATATTCAAACAGACAGTGATGCTAAGCTCAAATGCCTCTGTTATAGGGTAATAATATCATTAAGATTTTCTTCTGCATAGTTAACAACTAAAGTTTATAGACCAAAAATTAGAGAAAAAGAAGGGCTACAAAGATAGCCAATATTTTGACTCTAGCCCTTCAAGGGCAGTGACGACTCTGGACATATGAAAACCAGTACTGTGACATCATTCTGTAACTCACTGGGATCCCAAATTTTATGATCAAGGAGATTATGGAACCACAGAGGAAAGTAATTGATAATGTATAGTGTGCTTAAGGAGAGTCACCTAGAGAGAAAAAAGTTTTCTCAGAGAGCAAATTGGTCAGGCAATGGCCATGGCTCATCCAGATGGGCGACACTGACAAAAGATCTACAAGCACATAGACTGTTATATGCTCTATGCAATTCTTTAGCATCCTTGAGTCTTCTTTTTCTAAGAAACAAATAGTAGTGAAACTACTTTCTTCTACAAAGAGTTTTTTCTCTATGTTAAATAAGGCCTTGTGGGTAAAGCACCTTCTTACTACTTGGCACATAGAATGGGATCCTTTAAAGTTTGAGATCAGCAGCTTAAGTGCCTGCCTTGGAAGCACAAGGTCTGGAGTTCAATCCCTAGTACCCACCCACCCCCCAAAAAAATTGGTGATTAATATAAAGGTCTCTTCACCCTAAACACTTTTCATATCTGATTTCCACACCATTGCAGAGACTGTCATGTAGGTAGCTGAAACAAGCAAAGCATTGTGAGTAGTCCTCTAATATCTCTTTTCCTTTGTATATGGTGTTCTCTAAACAAAAATATGTCATCATATTGGTGGCTGTTTCTGTCATTACTGTTTTATCAGCAGTTCCATTTGTTAAAGGCCTTTCTATTGGAATGTTTAACTTGATGTTCCCAGGATACTGGATAGAAACAAGACAATTATAGTGGGACATCAATCAGGTGAAGTGGCCTGAAAAGCTAAGGAGCTGCTATGGTTTGCATATCTGTTTTATTGAGTCTGTGCAGGAATTTGACCCACAAAGTCATTTGTTAATGGTATTGAGAGAATGAAAGCCTAATCTGACTGGTGTTTAGAGTAAAGTACTAAGAAATTACTTGTTTTAAATAAATCATTAGAAATCATTGGATCTTCATAACTCTGTAAAAAGAGGGACACATATTTGGGAATGGTGCTACATGCCTGTAGTTCTAGCACTGCAGGAGGCTGAAGCAAGAGTATTGAAGGTTTGAGCCCAGCCTGGATGATTTATCAATTTAATGAGACATTGTCTCAAACTTTTATGCACTGATAAAAGGACTGGGTATGTGGCACCCTGTAAACTGTGTTTAATCTTCAGTACCATGAAGGGGAAGAAGAAAGAAGAGAGGAAAGGAGAAGGGAAAAGGAGGAGAGGGAGAACAAAGAAGGTAAGGGAGTGAGGAAGAAGATGAGGAAAAAAAAGTAGAAGAGCAGACACACAGACCCAAATACATGTTCTTCCTGTATCTTGCTGTGTGATGCTCTAAGCTATACTGAGATCCTACAAGTTTTTCATCATTATAAAATCAACAGCAGTATCATGCTTTTGACCTTCTAAAGTTGTGAGTTAATAATCACTATTCTCAGTAGAATGAGCACTTGCCTGGCAAGTGCAGGGTCCTGAGTTCAATCCCTGGTACCATTCAATAAATAAATAAATAAATAAATAAATAAATAAACCTCCCTTTTCTCTGTATATTTATCTTATCTTGGGGATTTTGCTATAGTAAAAAAAAAAAAAAAAACAAAACTGACCTGTACAGAAACTGAAATTTGAAGCTGAACATTCTCTGTCATCTGAGGTCCACGTAATGGGAGCCTAGTTGACAGCTAGAAATGGAAGACCTTTAGTATCAGTTCAGCTGCCCAGATAACTACTGGTGGAGGTGGTATTTACTTACCAACCCTCATGTCTCTCAGACAGGAGAGGAAAAAGTATAGGCACATGCACCTATTTCTTTCTCCCCTCCCTCTCTCTCATTCTTTTGAAGTCTTATACCCAGAGGTTACCAGAGTACAGAGGTAATTAAATATCCTATGTTTATTACTTGTTCAGCAAGGGAAAATGTATTATGAAACCAGGGATGTTTCCCTAAGAGAGTATTAGAAAGGTCTTTTTAAGGATTAAAGTTTACAAGATGAGATTTAAAAAAAACATAATGAATGTTTAAATTTTAGTATATGAGCTGCTGAGACAATCACGTGGTGAATATTAAATTATTTTTTAAAAAATTCACAGTAAGGGCTCACAATAGCTCAACCAGCTAAGTACCTGCTTTGGCAAGTGAGGGGACCAAGGTTCAATTCCATGTCCCGAAGGCCAAGCCAATATGTCCCTGGAGCATACTGAGGCAGGAAACGAGTCCAGGCATGGTGACTTACACCTGTAATCCCAGCATGAGGGAGATGAAAACACGAAGACCACTATGAGTCCAAGCACTGTAGTAAGACCTTGTACCAAATACATAAATAAAAAAAAAATCACAGTAAAAGATAATGTAATCATCATTAATTCGTCTCAAAATACTCCCCATTACTTCAAGCACATGTGTTCCATTACTCCAGCCATTCTGTGAGCGGTTCCAGAAGTCCTCTTTCAAGAGTTTACAAGAGGTGATCAAGACTACAAGGGGTGCTGCTCCCAAGTGCCATCCAGTGGAAGGCAGGCTCAGAGGAAAGCGTTCCAGTGCGCCCTCATTCACCTTATTCATTGTCACCATATATGGCTTTGGCTCTTCCCCAAGGTAAAAATGTCCATGAGATATAAACAGTTTGAGTCAACTTATGACATCAAAGCAAGCATGACAGTATAGCTGAAGACACTCAAGAAAAAACGCATGAGGTCTAATTTGAAATACAGCAAGAATCATGGGATAAAAATAATTGGAGCCAGGGCTAGTTCTCTAAAGGAAATTAATGAACATTTGCCTCTTACTACAACTTTTTATATTTTTAAAGAATCAAAATAACAATAGAAAAAATGGCGTTATAAACAATATAAAATTTTACTAAACAAAGTGTTTTAGTTACTATTCTGTCATTGCTGGGACAAATACCCGCCACACAAGCTTAGGGGAGGAAAGGTTTATTTAGCTCACAGTTCCTGGAGATTTCAAGATGCTGCCCCCATTTTATAGGGACTGGAGGAGGGGCTGGGGTGCTGCTGGGTCCAGGAGGATCTGCTCCATACCTCCTGGCAAAACCACCACCTGCGGGGGGCTGGGGCAGTCTGACAGTGCGTGCTGTCAGTTTTAAAGGTTTGCGCCTGTCTTGGTCATGCCCCCTCAAGCCCTGCCCCTGGAGCCTTGTACTTGACAGCTCCATGATTTACATGAGGCTTTAGGGGGACAACTAGATGCAAACCACAACACAAAGTAATAGTAATTCAACAATGGTTGCTGTATTGCATGATATTATCTTCAAAACAGTTGTTTAAGTTACCAGATATAAATGTGTAAGACTAAGAGGCTGAGGAGATAGCTCCATGGCACAAGTGCTTGCCTGGCAAGTGCAAGGTCATGAATTTGAACCCTGGTCCCACCAAAAATGAAAAAATAAAAAAAATAAATGTGTAAGATTAGCCTAAAGAAAAAATGAAACAAAGCAATGACAAAAAAGTTGTAATAGATTCAAAAGAAAAAGACAGTAAGAATAAAAAGAAAAAAAAATTTAAACATTTACTGCTCCTTTCAAAAGAGCAAAAATCAGCAGTACAGTTATCCAAACTATCCTGCATATATACCTCAATATATCTTTTCTCTCTTTTTATTGTCCTTTTCCTTATCCCTGTTTTTGAAAATTATCATGCACCATATTTTTAAATCATACCTCATATGTTGGGAGATTTGGAGGGAAGCGTAAATAAAGCCTGGTTTTGCTTACATTTGCTGCTTCCAGGAATGGAGTGATTTCAACAATTGGGCATCTCAGTAAATCTCATCTCTAGAGAAGGGAGAATGGAGTAAAGGACTAAATGTCAGTGGTCACTACATAGCAGCAATTCATAGCAGTAGGGAAAGGGAAACATCTGAAACTTTGTGGACTGGACAATGTTCTTGCTTTTGTCATCATTCATGATTCCATTTTATCCTTGTCAGCCGTAGTTACTGAAGTCACATTGTCTGATGGCTGTTTTATAAGAGATTATGCTAGCATTGAATAATAAGTCTAACTATATTTTGTAGTGCCAACAATCAAAGTTTGTTCTTGCTAGGCTTAACAAAATGGGTATCCCTGAAACATGGGCCTTGTTTCTCAATTAGTGTTTTAAACTCCAGAATGAGAAGATTTATATGTGGATTAAACCTCTACAGTAACCACTGCTTATATTCCTACTAACGTGGTAGAATTTCTTCCTTTGTATGGCTGGGTAATGTTTCACATTTTGTCTGTCCATCTATTCATCATCCATTCATGCATCCATCTATCCATCCATTTATATATGTATTGTTTCCATCATTTGACTATTGTGAAGAATGTTGCTATAAACATGAGAATACTCTTCAAGACTTTGTTTTCAATTTTGTTGTGTACATACCTTAAGTTGGGAATGCTGACTGTAAGTAGCTCTACTTTTAGTTACTTGAGAAAATATCATACTGTTTTCCTCAGTGTCTGTGTCATTTTACATTTTCACTAGTAATGCACCAGATTTTCAGCTTCTCCACATTCTGGTATAGAAGGTTTTGAGTCTCCAAAAGTCCACAGATAGAGGAGATTCTGTTAGTTTCTGAACCTAAGTCTAGCAACTAAAGCTCTGCTCCAAAACATTTAGCAGATAAACTGGAATGAGAGCTCTTGGAAGGAAAGAGTCATATTTTATTTATATCAGCTCTTGTAGGACAGGGCCCAGTGCCTGGCTTTCAATAAATGTTGAATAATTGAATTAAATGAGCAAAAGTGTGCATTACATTGTAAGGAAGAGTGTGCTCCATTTTCTCAGCTTGTGTTGGAAGGATATAATTCTATTCAAAAGGACTCCTACCATGCTGTTCCATGGGGGTCATCTCCAGGACAACAGAGGGCCTAGTAGATTATGGAAAATGCATAGATAAAGATGGAATAAATTTATCATGCAGCAATAACTTTTCAAAACAGAACTCCTATGAATCTCGCTATAAACACAGATGTATCAGTCTCTGGGACATGCAAAATATTTGAAGTTGCCCTAGCCTGCCTTTAGTATGTGACCTATGGGACCTCCTCCTCACTCCACGACTGTGCTGGGTGCTCCCTGCTGCTTTCGTTGCTCTTCCCTGAACCTGACTGTGTTCCAGATGTCAAGAAATCTGCAATACTGTTAGCATTTGGCAGGGCAGGTGAGGTCCACCTTTGATGAATAACACATCTGTTCTCTTGGCAAGCACTGCAACCAGGGAAAAGCCTTCATCTTCTCTCTTACATCCCTCCCACCACCCTAGTGCCCTACATTTTCAAAGAGGCCAAAGGATTGACAGAAAGAAACCTAATGTCGGTTGTTTCCATTCTGCCCACATGATCCCTCTGGTATTCTCAGATTAGGCTGCTGACAAAAGATAAGATGCTGATTTATTTTGTAGAACATAAAAGTAAAGCACTGGAATCATTAGCAGAGGCCAAACATCATCCTGCTACAGCCCTCACCCTGCACACAATTCACTGTGCTTGTTGCACGCTGTTCCCCAAACCAGAAGTGCCTGCAGCTTCTTTGCCTGATAAGTTTGTCTTTCAAGATCCACTTAATCAAATGTCACTTATATTATGATATGTCATGAATGTCATTAAAGATGACATTCTCTCTAACCATTTCCTTTCTCCTAACCTTGAAGAATTGAGGAATTAGTTTCTCTCTCTCTCTCTCTCTCTCTCTCTCTCTCTCTCTCTCTCTCTCTCTGTCTCTCTCTCTGTCTCTTTCTCTCTCTCTCTCCTCCATTAGTTTTGCATGTTGGCATGATTTATGATATCACAGAACACTGCTGAGATTACAGATCATTACTGCAAACGATGGCTTTAACGAGTCTTCATTTTCTCGTAGATATCACTTGTAACTGCACACACTGATTTTTTAAAAATGAAATTTAAAAATCCACTTTAGTTGGCAAAATTGGGGTGCTCTCTGAGTCAGAATATTGAGCCACCCTGGATTGTTCTATGGTACTAGTTTCACTTGGCAATTCCTTGTTACCATCTTCAAGTGAAGATTTATGTTATGATTTCCAGGTTGTCTCCTCAGTTCACCCGACCTACTAAAACAAAATCTTGCCTGAAATACGGTCACCAGTTTATGGCTCTATTCCTCTAAGTTTTACTGCCAAGTTTACAGAATTCTGTTTGATTTGCACTTGTGGCCTACTGTATTGGTGATAATATATGACACTTGCTAGGTGTATATCAACACATACCTCTGAAGCATAGATAGTTATTTTCCTTCTAGATCACATGCTAGAAATTGAGCCACTGCAGCCATTTTCAATGTCACTATTCCCATGGCTCATTCTTTTTTTAAATTCTTTTTATTTGGTACAGGGTCTCCATATACAGCTCAGACTCATGCTGATCCTCCTGTTTCAGCCTCCTTAGTGCTGGGATTGCAGGCATATGTCACCACACTCAGTAATGGTGGCTGTCTTGGTGTGCCCAGGGCAGGGCTGGTGTGGCATAGAACTAGGGATCAAACCCGGGGCATTGACCACAGAACTATTCCCATGGCCCCATCCATGGTTCATTCTGTAAGGAAAATGTGATACAGGAACCTATGCTGTGTAAAAGCCAAACAAAGACACAATGAGACCAGATTCTCCAGGAAACCCAGGCTCTGAAGCTCACCTCTACGGCAGAAGGGAGCCTCCCCTGGGTGCCTGTCTTCCCATCTTGCACTCAGTCTTTCTCTCTGAGTGTGTCTCATGCACATGTAGCTACATCCCTACACACACACACACACACACACACACACACACACATGTGACCACTGCTGACATTCACCAGACCACCTTGGGCCTGACTTTCCATGTCATTGGAGGCTATGTGCACAGTAGAGAAAAGAAGTAGGTGAAAGATAGTTTCTGAGCCTCACCAGTTTGGAATCCTTTTGGCACAAAAGAAAGCAAGAAATGAAAAACAATGTTCCCACACCTCTAAAGAGTCTAAGCTACACGGGGAAGCCATCAGAATACTAGACACCTTGGCTGAGAACATCTGAGATGTCCACTGGTGCACTGTGTTGTTGTTGTTGTTGTTGTTGTTATTATTATTATTATTATTATTATTATTAATTTTTTTTTGGTGGAACCCGGGATTGAACTCGGGATCTTGCCCTTGCCAGGCAAGTGCTTATTCTACTGAACTATCTCCCCAGCCCCTCACTGTGTTATTATTAACATTAGAATTACTTGGTTGTAATTCAAGTTCACTTTAAATAACACCAGAATTTTTGTTTTAAATTACTCACTTTGCCCATCTGGATTTAAACTCATGTTGAAAAAGAAGGCAGAGCATAGATTTTTTTTGGTAATCTCAGAATGCAGTTTTATCTTTCTTTGGAAGCCTTTTCCTCCCGGGTGTTGTATGAAGTGTTACATAATGAAACCATCATACCGTGACATTTTCCCTTCCTCAGACTGCAGGGTTTCCAAGACTTCACCAACAAGACAGACTAAGTGTAACCTTTAATTGTCAAAATAACACATAAATAACCTACAGATCTGAAGAGAGAACCAAAAATAAAAGCTTGCAGGTCTCCAAGGTGTACTTTCATCCCATATACTTATTGTGGTAAAATTAACATAACAAAGTTTACCTCTTCACTGTTTTCTAGTGTACGGGCCAGTGGTACTCAATACATACACATCACATTGTTGTAAAATCTTTGCCACCATCCATTTATGGAATGCTTCACCTTGTAAAACTCAAACTCTGTTCCCATACTTTCCTCTCCCAGCCAAGGGAGTCCACTGTACTAGCTTTCTGTCTTTATGTTTATGACCACTCTTGGCACCTCATTGATGTGGAATTATACAGTATTTGTCTTTTTGTGACTGGCCTTCTTCACTTGGCAAATACAATCTTGTAGAATATTTAGAATTTTCTTCCTTTTTAGGTTTAGTAACACTCATATATCATATTCATGTGTATTGTTCATGAATAGTGTTCATGTCTGCTCTATATGTAAATTTTCTTGTGTGTTCATTGATTGATAGTCACTTGTGTGACTTCCATGTTTTGCTATTAGGAATAATGCTACCAGGAGCATGGATATAAAAATAGGAAAAATTCATCAGCAGTGTATGAGATAGCCCTGACTCTAGACACATTCTTAAGATGGGTTGCAAATAACTCCACCTGGTGACAGAGGCCTAGAAAGAGATTACAATGCTGAGGAGAGAGATGCATGACAATCTAGTGCCAACTAGGGTCTATGGAGGAAGATAGAGATGGGGTGGAGCCAGGAGTATAGAGAAGGCCAGGGCATCAGGAGGCAAGTGCAGCAGTAGCTAAGAGCAAAGCCTTTATAATGCTGCAGTTGAACCCCAAACTCTGTCATTACTTTGCTGTGTGGACTTCACCAAGTCTTTTAAATTTTGTGACTTCCAGTATATTCATCCTTGAGTCAGGAATACTCACGCTCACTATACAGGCAGCAGAGAGACCTAGATGAGGTAGTGGTGAAAAAGTGATTGGTAAAAATACGTTAATAGCAAAACTATGTTGCTATTATTGTCATCATTATTTTCCAGAGCCTTAGGCCCTAGGAATTCAGCTTAAGTTATTCAGCCTGCAAATTATTGTTTTATTCCTGCACAAAATTTATAAATATGTGCTAGACAAGCAAACACAATTATTCAGTAGGTTCCATGTTCCTCACTTAACATGGTTTTCCTACCTTTTGCTATCGTTATGGGATAACTCAGAAGATTTTGAACCCAGGTCTATTTGCCTTAGAGCAAACTGTGTGAATCACATATTTCAGTAAAAATGAACCAAGGAACAAATTTAACTTTTCCAAAGCTCTACTATGAGCAGACTCTAAACCAGGCACTGAATCAGGCCCTGAACTAGGCCCCACTACATGGGCTCTCATTAGGAGTCCCAGCAATCTACAGGATAAGAACATTCACTTCCACTGTATGGAATAGAAAATTGGGATCCTAAAGCCAGAGACTAGATGAGTGGAACCAAATTTTGAATTTGGATTTGCCTTGACTCAAAAGTACTAATCATCCCATTTTTCAATATTACACACAGGGTGTGCATCCCTAGTCTGAAAATCCAAAATTCTATGTGCTTCAAATTCTGAAACTTCTTGAAAGCCAACAAGCTACCAGAAGTAAAAAAAAAAAAAAAAAAAAAAAAAAAAAAAAAAAAAAAAAAAAAAAAAAAAAAAAAAAAAAAAAAAAAAAAACTCCACACCTGACCTTACATGAGTTGTACTAAATATAGTGCACTGAAAATATTGTGTACAATATTCTTTGGTCTATGTGCACAATGTGTATATAAAACACAAATGAATTTCATGCTTAGACTTGGGTCTTATCGCCAATATATTTTGATCTGTAATGGAAATATTCCAAAACTGAAAATGTTTATAATCTGAGACCTTTCTGGTTCTGATCATTGAAGATAAGTAATATTCACACTACTTGAGGCAAAAAATATTACACAGTGTATATTTGACTTGGTTTTATTTTAGAAATTTAGGCACTTGGTATCATGATTTAACTATGAAACTTAAATTGTGTCATCTCTCTTCTGTCCCCACTTTTTATCCCTTTCTTCCTTTTTTGTTCTTCTCTCTCTTCATATTCTTTTCTTCAATTTAAATAAATTAAAAATCTTATTTATTTGGTACACAGTCTCACTATGCAACTCAGACTCGCAGTAATCCTCCTGTCTCAGCCTCTCCAGCACTGGGATTACAGGCTTGTGCCACTACACCCTGTTTTGGTGGAAGGCACTGTGAATCCAAGGTTCCAGAGCTGGTACAGTACGTGGTACCAAGGATCTAACCCAAGCCTTGCACTTGCCAGGCAGGTGATTAGACTGCTGAGCGATCTCCCCAGCCCTCTTTTCTATAGTTTTAATTTTCTTTCCTCTTGAGCAGTCTGCTTCCTCTAGATCTCCAATGTCAGCTGGAGAAGGAATCCAGGAACAGTTTGCTGTTTCATTTGTATATGTGGTCCCTGGAGGGCTGCACCTGTGATCATAACTCAGGAACTCTGAATGAAGAACTGCATCTACAGAACCGGAAGGAGTTCTGGGTGCCAAAAGTGACACAAAGCTGGGGTGAGGAATGACTGAGGCCTGCAAACTCCAGGGGTTGGTGGAAGACTCCTGAAGTGAGAGGAAGAGCAGAAAAGGGAAGGCAAAGGTAGGATATGCACAGAAAACAAGGATAACACATTGTAATTCAGGCCCCCCTGTTCCTGAGCTACCTGCTTCCTTCTTTATGTTCTGCTTCTCTAGAACAGTTCAGAGCACATTGTACTTGCTAGTGGCCAATGGGCACAAATTCAAATTTCAAGTGACCCATATGGGTAAAGCATACCAAATGCGCATTTACTTTCACGGCACTTTTGTCAAACCTTTTGGCTCTCAAAAACAAATCTTGCAGCAATTTTACTTCTTTCTCAGTTCACTAAGCTTTTCATCAAAATATTTCTCATCTACTATATTTTAAACATTTTTGTGTTTCCTTCAGTTGCATCCTTTCAATATAAACTCACTTTATTTGCATGTTAAACTCATAAGGATTTTTTTAACTTCCACCAGAAAAAAAAAAAAATCTCTCTAGTTTTTCTTGAAATGCATGGTGTTTTGTGTCAACAGTTTGCTTCTCTTTTGATACAGGCAGGGAAACAGCAATAGTCCTTTTCTATAGCAAAGCATTCTATGACTGGTGAGTGTTCACTGTCACTTTCGTGAAGGTCAAGAGAGCAATAAGGAATGGTGAGGACTGTGGAAAAATTCCCTCTCTTTAGGAGACATGAGTATGGACCACAGGTGAAGCTTGCTGGGGGAAACACTGGCAGGCTCAGCGTTGGCAAGATATTCCAGTTTTGAAAAGAAACCAGAAATTCTGACTTCCACATAGAGTCCACAGATAAATAAATAATGGCTCAGTTATTAAAACAAAGCACATTTTGCAGACCCAAACAGATGCTTCTTCTTCTTTTTTTTTTTTTTTTTTTTTCAGAACTGGGGATTGAACTCAGGACCTTGTGCTTGCCAGGCAAGTGCTTATTCTACTAAGCTATCTCCCAGGTCCAACCAAACACTTCTACATAGCTATCCAATAGACCATTGAGCTGTATGAAGAATGATCACCATATATGATGAATGCTTACGTTAAAAATGCATAGTAATAAAAGACACATTGTACTTAGTTTCCTTTAAAATAATGCCTTTTCAATAATTAAGACAAATACACAGACTACAATTTCTATAAAACATTTGAAAAGACTCAAACTCTTTTATATCATAAATTTATTTAGTTTTTATTTTTAGTATATATATATATATATATATATATATATATATATATATATA
>PVKN010032926.1:0-12153 GCA_004027915.1 Capromys pilorides
CCAACAGAGGTGAAACACAGGCCTGTTTGGCTCTAATACCTAATCTCATTACTCATCTGTTCTCTGGCCTCTGGTAAAAAGCCATGTATTCTGCCATCTTGAACTTGTGGGCCTTAGAAAGGTGGGTGTCTACCAGTGGGAACCATAAGACACAGGAGGGATGTTTATAGCAGTGGATACCTTAGATGTGGACTCTATGCCCTGTGGGCTGTTGCTCTGCCCTGAATAGAGAACTTGGACAGCTCTCTGTGTATTTTTGGAAATAGTTCTCAAAGGATGGAGGTGGGTAGGGGAACGTGGCTGTGAAACTGCATATTCTTGCTTGCCTAACTTTGAGATGGCTTAATGGCCTTCCCAAGGAGGTTGGATCATGTAGATTACCTGAAGGGTAAGTCCATGACCTGGTGAAGTCCTCCTTGCCTAGTAAACCATATTCTCTATGCTGCCATAAAATAATTTGGGTATTAGAACAGACTTTTAGAGACTGGCTAGCTCTATTTTTTCCATCATACACATATTGTGGTTTGGAAACATTACGGATATGCTCATGAAAGTGCCACTAGTTCGCATCAGAACCAACCAAGTCCTTGATTTTCAGGATGCCTGCTATCATGACCTTTCATGTCATTTCTCAGAGGCAATCTTTTCTTAACCTGCCCTTTTCCTCTTGCCTTCCTGCTTATTTTAAATGTTTCATTGTTTAAAAATATCCCCTCCCCTCTCTCTCTACTCCTCCTAGGTTCCTCCTAGGTTTGCCTCATTCTCCCCTTCATTGTGTCTATGACGCTTCCTGTGCTATTTTTGAGGGCACATGAACATTGAATAATACCCATTTCTACCACCAGCGCTAGTATTTTCTTTGTGGTCAGGAGGGAGGCATGAAAGAAATGTGGGTTATGAACAGCTGTCACTGAGTTCTCCAAACAGGAAAGTGCCCTTGGCTATTTTAAGCCATCCTTTCAGAGATGCAAAGCCTTGCTGTGCCTTTTACTCCTACTGCATGCTGGGCTGTGTTTTGCAGGGCACAGTTCAGAAAAGCTGTGGTCATTGTTTCTTCAAGAGCTTGCCTCCCCCAAACAGGGTAGTAGCCAATGACAGTCCTTTTGAAAAAGTGTGGGAAGACTGAATTACAGGCAACACAATGACCTATTGAGTGAACTGGTGTCCATCAATGAGTCTACTTAATAGATTGCTAATTGTTTTTATGAAGACGAAAACAACACAGAGCTTTTCGTAATGTCTGAGATTTTGTTACATCAAAATCTTGGCCTTTTGTATAAGTGATGAGCAGAAAAGATGTTTTTAAAAGTTCATTCCTCAAGCTGTTATAAAATCAAAATTTCTGATTGTCTAAGGAAGCTAATTAAACTGATTGAACTCCATTTCTATTATTTACATATGTGACTGCTAACGTGTCTGTCAAGTCTGATTCTGCTTCAGACTATGTGATTAAAGGCTTGCATGCTTTAAATTGCAGGCAAACAGGAGGGTTACCCAGCATGTACCACAGGTGACAGAATAAGTGTGTGCTGCCATTGTAACATGACTAGTGTCACAGCATTAGGATTTTCATTTTCATCTCGAAGAAATAATAAAAATGATGACAGAGATGTGGCTGATAGCAATGGTAAAAGTAGTAATCATAAGAAGAAGAAAATTTTCAAATAAAATTAAACAAATAACTAAAATGCCATACCTTAATTTTTTTCTTTAAAAAGGCATAAGATAGACACTAATATTCACCTACATCAACAGCATGATCATTGGCAGCTCCGATTTCTGGAGAATGGGGTATACTTTTAGATGATGATCAGAGGCTGGTTGTAGCTTGTTCTCTTTGAAGCCATTTATTTTTGTGGACTTTTCTCTGCCAGTACTTATGCAGGCAGTCCTTTAAAACAGATACGAGCCTGTAGAACGCGTGTGTGCACATACACATATATGCATGTGCATGCTTGCCCATGAGCTGCATGATCCAGAGGCGGTTGCCCCAATTCCTTCCGGCCATCACTACAGGTTCTTTTTTTCTTCAGATGGGCACATGATATAATATATCATTGTGCCACCTGCCTCACAGAATTGATTATATCATTTGGCTCTTACAGCTGGCCCAATGATAGCCTGGGAAGTTGCAAGGTCTGTCCCAATGTAAGGAAGCTGCCACCGGCACTGCTGCCAGTCTTAAGCTAATAGAATTCCTCATATGATCTTTTACATCACTAGTAATGTATTTGGATGAATTATCTACATTGTTGGGGTCCTTGAAAGAAGAGCTAAGTTAACAACTTATTTTGTGGCCATAAAACAATTTTTGTATGTAGACTGAATGTGCCTATCACAACCAAAATTTATGCTTGTATCTTGTTGTCAGTTCCTGCCCAAGTGTTAATACTGGCACGGCATTACAATTCTTTAGACTCTGAAGTTTGCAGATCCTATTGGTTTTTGTAGGCAATGTCTGTGCATAGCTGATATCAAACTTGGACTCTTCCTCATAGAAAAGATCTTGTAGAAGCTGCCACGATCTAATAAGATTGATCTGTTTTGTGCTAATGGGGAAATGAGTCCACGTGGAGAATTCTGGGAATATATGAGCCATCTGCTATTCTACATTTCCATAGTTAGAAAGCCAGGTGTGCTGTGTGGAGGGGAAGGTGCCCAGGCTACGCAAGGCTATCAGATTGTCTAACATCTTTCTGTGAAGAGTTGGTGTCAATATAAAATCAGTATGATTACGCATTAATATTTCCTTTCTATTAGTTGTTCATTTTTTAAATGCATTTAGTATGAGGTATAAAGATCTCACTACACAGATTGGACTCATAGTGATCCTCCTGTTTTCAGCCTCCCAAGCACTGGGATTACAGGTGCGTGCCACCATATCCAGTCTGTATTTGTCCTTTTTAATAGCATCCAATGGCACACAGAGGTACCTTAGTGAAAGAATAATAAAGGAATATATATATATATATATATATATATATATATATATATGGATTTGATTTCTTCCATTTACAGATTAGGAACATAATGTACAAGAATATTAATAAGCAGCTGATTTTGGGTCTTGTTAGTGGGACTATGTGTTGATATTTCCTAATTCAGTCTAAAATTCTCTTTGTGGTGCAGTGCTCCATTTGGGACTTACTCATTTTCTCATATTGTTCTAATTGTAGGTTTCTACTTAGTAAACTAAAAAAGGAGAGGGAAAAACCATTCTTTTCCCTGCAGTAGAAACCAGGATGTACTGGCCTGAGAGCAGTACCCAGTTCCTGTAAGCAGCAGTTCACTCACATCAAATATACAACATTGCAGTGCACTCTCTGCTTTGAAATTCCTAGAAGCAAATCACAGCCACATGAAGACAAGGGCTGGGCCAGATGGTCCACTGGTCCTTTCCAACTTTCTGACTCAATCCTGATGATTCAGCCAGGACAAAAATAACTTCCCATCTTCCCTGGCCCACCATTATGCTTTTGGAAGTACAGCTCCAGTAGAAGAGCAAGCAAAAGGGCTAAGGGATCGAGGTGCTTGAGAATATACCCCCATTAGAGGCTCCCCTAAAGCTTTTCATGGCTTCCTATCCAGGCTTTTCTTCCAAAACATAAATCCAAAGAAATTAATAACAAAATTATAGTCACAGACAGTGAAAATATAATCGTAACACTGCTGAGGCAATATTTAATGTTAGACTCTAGATATTAGCCTTGGCTTTCTCACCTGGATGCCTATCAAAATCCCCATAGAAACTTGGTTACGCATGCCATAGACTGCTTCAGTGAGCTTGGGTGAGGCCTTGAATCTTTTTATTATTAAAACCTCTTTATGTCGCTATGAGATAGACTTTTGGAGCTCCAGAAAGGGATCATGGGGTGGGAGGAAGAAGGGAAAAGTAGTGGGAATGAAAATGATCAAGTTTGTTAAATTCATGCATGGATCAGTTCCAAAAAATGAACCTCAACATTCTGTAATGCTAGCATGGAGGGGGACAAGCCCCTTGGTGGATTTTGATGACTGGTTGCTTTGGACAGCATGATTCTCATCTCACAAAGGTTTTCCAATGGCAAATTGTATTTTGCCATCCATGGCTCAAAAGCAAACCTCTTGTCCTGGAGTCTGCTTAAAAACAAACAAAAACAAACAAACATCCTTCTTTCCCAGAGTATTGGCAAAATTCTCAAACACTTGTTAATCTTTAATAAAATTCTGGATTATCTTTGCCTTATTTTTTTTCTTTTGTAATCTCAACAAAGTATAAAACACAGAAACTTAGGGTGCAGGAAATCTTGGACTCATTTGCAAGTCTCTTAGTCATTGGATTTTTATGATCCTCTTGGCATTTGGTCAGCTAGACATAGACAGCTCCTGTATGAAGTGGATGTTGGGAACCAAAATCTCAACTCCATTTCAAAAATTCTTTAGAGTAGTTTATGTAAGATATTAACTTAGCAGATAGACTCCCACATCTGGTGAAATCATGACAGTAGAAGATATAACAGATTAAGAATTAACAAAAACCATATGCACTACGATAATGGAGAACTTCTAGTTACAGTTTGAGATGCAGATTTTTTAATGGCAACTTTTTAGGGCTATACTTGCATGTTTACAGCTACTTGGTAAATAGATGGAATAATATGTTATAAAAATACAGATGATGAAAGACACAAAGTAAAAAAGAAAGGATGGAAATAGCTAATTACTTTGATACACAGATGAATCTAAGTAAGTATATATATGTGGGTTTCATAATAATCAAACATGTTTATTTGAAGTGGCAATCCATGTTCTAGTAGGTAATCAGTGTCTTAGAAAACCATCATCTAGACAGGGAAGGTGATGCATGCCCATAATCTCAGCACTCTGAGAGGCTGCAGCAGGAGGAGTTCATGTTTGAGCCCAACCCAGGCAACTTAGAAAATTACCAAGATCCTGTCTCAAAAATAAAGGCTGGAAAGAGAACTCAGAGCAGAAGCTCTAGATTCAATGTTTCATATTGAAAAACAAAACCTTACATGTAAGGATGAACCTAGATCTGTTCTATAGCCTGAAAAAGTAAAAAGCAATTGGTATTTGCCTTTAAGGATGGTTCATAAATGACAAGCAATAGAAGGCGGTGGCCTCCAGAGGGTAGGTGAAATAATAGAGAAGGCATCAAGTTCTGTGGGTTGTTAAAGATGCCTACTGAACTGCATTGAAAGTGCTGAATTTCAGCACTTGATCAGTGCAGGTGTGGGCGTTGGCAGAAACCATGAATCACTGCTAGATGCCAATGCATCCCGTCCATAATGTTTATTTTCCAAGAGCCACTCTTGAAAATGTTTCTGAATTCCTTGACACCAATGCAACAGCAACAAAGATCTTCAATTATGCATACAGGGCTTTTCTCCTGTTATCCAAAGGTATAATATAGGAAAGCTTAAAATAAAATCATCACTCAGATACCATTTATTAATAACAAACAGAGAAATATACCAGTTTCCCTTATAGGGAAACAAAAATATTTTAGAAGAATAGAAAAGAAATTAACAGAAAACACTGAATGATCTGCATGAGATATAATAATCAACAAAGTGTCCTAAAAAATTGTATGTTTTTTTGGATCATTACTCACATCTGTGCACAGACCTGGCAGGGAAAGTTCCATAGTTTTCCCTGTGTAAGGATAAGGATAGGCCAAGTTTCCAGGGTGGGCAGGTGGAGTTACCAACTCTAACTGCTGGTTTCTATGTACCTCTGATGGAGAAATTTTCAAAGAAGTCAAAGATGCTTGCTTATTTGCAGATGGGGATTTTAGGGAGGAGGCAAAGCATCATGTCATGTGTATGAGTTAGAAATATGTGTAATACTGCACACATAACTATAAATATAGCTAAGGTGTAGAGAATTTGGACGGATGATTGGAACTGAAAAAGATTAACAGAAAAAAATTGTCTAACAGAAAAGGTGAGGTCGAAATAAAGTGTTGACAATTTAGTCCTTCTACAGAGGTCCATATCATTCCCCTATGTGTGAAAAGTGTAATGTAGACCAAGGACAACTGAGTAACAGGAGAGGATCTGTACTGTCATATAACACTTAGGGAGAAGATATCTAAGTTATGGAACAGGCACCAAAAGCAGATTATTCTTCCTTGAGACAGTGAGGAGGATGGTCATGCTAAATCTAAATCAACCAGGAGGGTTTCATCCAAAGGATGGTGCTCATACAGCTCTCTGGAGGGCACGTGAAGGTCAGTAGCCAGAACCCTAACTTTGAACCTACAGCAAGAGCAGCCAGCCTTAGTGGAGCCAGAGCACCTAGACTCAGTGTTAATGCTCTCCATAGGTTTTGCTCCTCTAAGAAAGTATAACCAAGACCCTTTCTGTTCTTCAGTAGTTTGGAAAGTACGTTTAACTGCTTACCAAAAAAGTCAGGAAGGAGAGTGTGCACAGAGCAAGAGTGGCCAGGTTCCATTGTGCTAGCCTGTGTGAAGCACATACGGGACCACAGCCTGAACTCCATTCTCAGCTTATCGTGAGGAATCGTCCTACAAAGGAAGAAGTCATTACAACAGCATTATCTGCAACTACCTTATTGATTGAAATACTTTATATTAGCGGATCTTAGAAGTCGGATGTATTTTCTTAAAACCACATTAATCCATGATATTAAAATCAATGTTGCATATGCAGCGTATTCAGTGTGAACAGGAACAGGGGAACCAAAGATGGGTGGCTCTATTTAAACACTTTGAAACATAATTTCACCTGCTAGTTTCTGTTTTAATGTTTTTTCTTTTATACTGATTAATATCATTGGTTCTAGAGAACCAATATAGGAAGAATAACTTAAATGTAGTGCTTAGCTCCTCTGCTAAAATTGAAAGCAAAGCAGGTAGTATCTGAGGCTATCATATGCTGCTTGATAACTTATCTTCCACTCATAAGGACTCTGAAATCTGGAGAACACTGTCAGCAAATTGGCAGCTTTAATTATAGTGATATGAGCCCGTCCAAGGTGAGACCAACCTGATTAGAACTGATGAACCTTCGCTAATGAAAAGCCTTACAGGTTATGGAGTTATGTTGTGTAACTGAAGAAAATTCCATTTATGTCCAAGTGCTTTATCTTTTCCCAACATTTTAGTGCTTAGTTAAAAATGAAATAGACCTGACTTTGCATTCTTCTCTTACAAATGTCTGAGTTTTATTCAGACATTAAATATGGGTTTTGGTTTAGATTAAAAATATTTCCCCTAAATTCTCTTGTGCTCAGAGGTGAAACTTTCAGAAAGTGTTTGGGTTATAGGGGTACTATGCACATCATTGTGTTAATCCTTTATGAGTTCAGTGCCCAAAGTTCTGTTAGGATATGAGCCCCAGATGAAAGACATGGATCACTGGAGGCATGACCTGGTGGCTCGTATTCTTGTCCCACATCTTCTGCTTTCTTTTGTCTTTTGGCCACAATGGGCTCAGCAGCTTTTTTCTGTCATGCTTGCCTACCAGAGAGATAACTTGAATTGAGCCCTCTGAAACTGTAAGCTAGAACACTCTTTAAATTGTAGATGTTGGGCAAATTATTAGTAAGAAAATTTGTACCAATAGTGAGGTCATTGTTGTAACTGTATCTGACCAACTGGAGTAATAGCCTTTGGAACTGGTTTGCAAGAGGAGTACACAAAGGTTTAGAGATGTGCACTAGGGAAACCCTAGAATGCTGTATGCAGAGAATGATGGGTAATTGTGGTCAGAGCTCATAAGATCAGAGTGCTAACAGGAATTCAAACAATAAAGGTCAGGCTAATGAGGAAATGAATATTTAGTTAGAAATTAGTATTCTATTGGTAACTTTTTTTTTTTTTTTTTTGGTGGGACCAGGGTTCAAACTCAACCTTGCACTTGCCAGGCAGGCACTTGTGCCACGGAGCTATCTCCCCAACCCCTTCTATTGGTAACTTTGTAAAGGGCATGAATGCTTCATTCTGACTTAGAATTTGTCTAAGTTTCATTCATGTCCTAAGACTATGTGTGGCTGAGTTTCAAGGTGACAAAGGTGGAGCAAAATTTCCAGGTAGCAGAGTATTCAGACTGTGTCATAAATATTGCTGGCTTCTTTTGGTCAGATCTATAGTGAGAATTAAGAGAAAAAAAAAAAGTAAAGGTTTTGCTGCTTGGTCAAAAAGGAAACATATAAATTTGGGACTAAGAAAAGCATGGTTACTAAAAAAGATTAGAGCTCTTAGAAAAAAGAAACCAAATTAGTATATATGAGGACAATAGAAAATATGTCTTGAAGAGATTTCAGAAATTGACCAAACCACAATCATCATAGATTCAAAGAAATACAAGGGTAAATGCCTTTAAAAGACATTGATTTGAGAAGACAGCCCTCTGGTGCCTTGCTTATCCATAGCTGCCTAGGAAAGTAAGTCTCTGAGTTCAGACATCCATGTAGAGGCTGCTGTAGGCGTGGTCCAAGGGAGCCAGGTTAGTGCTCAAGCTAGTGGCAGAGCTTGTCGTTCACTCAGTGTCAGAGGCCCCCTGGGGTCCGGAGTGACTAATACCAAATGTATCAAGTGGCCATTGACAATGATGGTTTCTTTGAGGAAAGAATCTTTAGGGCTCAAGATATCCTCTGATTAACTGATTTGAATAACTGTACCATTGTATTACCTATTTTCATGTCACATGCAGGACCATGAGGCTCAATTCACTTCAGGAATATGGAGTTTTTTTCTGGTTTGCCATCATTTCTGTCAAACACAATGCAGAAATGGTGTTTGTCATCTTGCTTTTCTGATTTTATAGTGTCTCTTAAAATTTATTTAGTAGGCGGGAGGCAGCTGGCTCTTGGGTTAATGCATAAATTTTCCTATTTCCAAGTGATGTGATTAATTGCATGTATGTGAAAGATTATCTAGAATTACGATAAGGGAATGCTGATGTCTTTAGTCACTGTCAAATCACTTCCATCATTTCCCACTTGAAAGACGTGCCAAGATAATGCTGTCTTATCCAAATACTTCCAGTGTTTCTATTAGCTTACTGGGATCAGCACTTTTTCTGTACATCTGTGGAAAGCATGGCTGAAATCTACATATCTCATGGTGGAAAAATCTACCATGTCACTGAAGAAGTCTACATAGGGAAGTTGTGATAAGTGGAACCAAATCCTACTTGCCATGTCCCGAAAGGAGAGTTTGCCTTCTCTTGCTGGTTCAGTCCATTTCCCTTTCATTCTTCAACAGACATTTGTTGCATCCACAGCATTAGAAAAACAGGGCACAAAAAGGAGTGTGATGCCTAGTTTTTGCCCTTGAATTATATCTTGGGAGTGATCTCTGTGGAACTAGCTGAAATGAAATCAATGCTTCCATGTAAATTTCAGAGTGTCAGGGCGTCAGAAAGGACAGCAGGACTAGGCTTGAGCTGTGGCCTTTGTGTGTGTGCATGTGGTAGCCACACAAGGAATCTGAAAACCTGCATTGAAGAGCAGCCATTGAACTGGTGTTGAATAAGAAGTGGAAGTGTGGCCACAGTACCTTGGCCCAGTTATAGTACCTTGGTCCAGTTCAGCCTGTGGGTGTAACTAATTCATCCAATATGTAGTTCAGAGCTTTACCAGCCACAGCGGATGCTGAAGCATCCAGGGATTTTGTTTACAAAACTATAATTCTGGTTTCTTTTGAAAAAAAAAATCTGAATAATTGGCAGTAACTTTAGAGAATATTTATTGAGTAAATACTGCTCCTATTGAGGTAGAATTATTAATTACATATTCATTTTTTAAAAAAAACAATTATGTGTATTTATGATGTAATTATTTTTATATGTATACATTACAGAATAGCAAGTCATGGTAATTAACATAAATGTATTATTTTACATGCTCAAAATATATCCTTCAGCAGTTTTCCAGTGTGTAATGTATTGGAATGATATTTGCCATGCTATATAGTAGATCTCTTACGCTTCTTGCTCCTGTGTCCCTGATATTCTGTTTCCTCCAACCAGCGTTCTTCCAGTCTTCATCTCCTAGTTCCACCAGCCCCAGGCCAGGTAGCTGCCATTTTATTCTCTGCTTCTATGAATGCAAGGTTTTTTAGATTCACCATAGAAAGGAGATAATTCAGTGTTTGTTTTGCTATTCCTGGTTTATGTCACTTAGCATACTGTTCTCCAGATTAGTTCATGATGTCACAAATGATAGGACTCCCGTCATTGTTTAAAACTAAATTGTATTCCACTGTTTATGTAAACTATATTTTCCTTACACACTTATTCATCAGAGAACATTTAGAGTGAGCCATACTTTGACTATTATGGATAATGCTACAGTGATCATAGGAATGTGCATCTTCCTTCGTATTCTGCTTTCATTTGCTTTGTGCATGTCTTAGTTACTCTTCTCTCATTGTTGGGACAAACACCTGACACCCAAAATGAGGGAAGGAAAGGTTTATTTAGCTCTCATTTACTGGAGGTTTCAGCCCATACTTGGCAGGCTCCAAGGCAGACTGGCACAGGGCAGAGAGCAGCAGTTCATGATGGCAGAACAATTGCAACAGAGAAGACCGACCAACCAGGACAACAGAGAGCAACAGAGAAAAGGTCTGTTTTTTCTGTCTCTCTCATATTACATTCAGGCTCTCTGCCTCAGGATATCTGCTTCAGACCACACCCACAATCCCAGCAGTACTAAGATCCACAATGCAAGCAGTACTAAAACACATAATCCCAGTGGATCATGTGTCAGTCTCAAACTCTGCAAGTCCCCGCCCATGACTGCATGAGGCTCTGAGGGGACAACTAGACACAGGCCATAACAGTATATATCTCCAAGAAGGGACTGTTAGATCCTATAATGATTTATATAGAACTATCTTTATGCTGTCATCCTCTTTCTGTATGCATTTTTTTACCACCAGCTTGGCCTAGATACCTATTGAAGTTTGTAATTTTTTAGTTACAAACTAAATAGCCAATAGAAAAAAAATAAAACTTCAACATGAAACTACTGAGGTAGAAGTTATAGCATATTCAATAAGGGGAAATTCTGAGCAGACAAGGATTACTCATTGTTGATAATTTTATCATAGCAGAAAAAGAATCTTCATTGGGCAAGTTTTATAAAGTAAGGCTAGAAGGCTAAACAGAGCCCAGACTTCAAAATGTGCCTTATTTGAAACTAAAATATTGGGCTGGGGATATAGCTCAGTGGCGTGTGCTTGCCTGGCAAGTGTGAGGTCCTCACTTCAATTCCTGAAACCAAAAAAAAAAGGAAATTAAATACTATTTTTTATGCACTGGTGAACTAGTGATGGGATCTACAGGCTAGAAATATTACTATCACCTGGAAATGTTAGGATTGAAAGTTCTCTGGTTTAACTGTAGCAATTATGGGGGAGGGGACCCCAGGAATTTAATGTCTTCTAACTGATTCCGATGTGGGCTGAACTTTCAAACCTCTTGCTGCAAACAATAGAAAACTAATAATGTTCTTTAATTACGGGAGCTTTTAAAAATGTGGAACAGACAAATTGCAGTGATTGGAAATTGTTGGCTCGGAAAGCAGTTAGCAGACAGTTATTTCAATGGGTGGGCTAAAGTCTGCATCTAGCTGGGGCCACGTAAGAGCTAATAAGAGAAGTGATCCAACAAGTGAAGGAGATTTCTAATGCCACACAAATGAGGACCTGAAACTTATTGGGTATGAGGAAAGAGAGAGGACTCCTACAGCGACTGATAACCTAGACTAGTGTTCGTGGGCCTATAGCAAAACCCATCGGGTAGCTGTGGGTGGGGGTTTGCCATTGCCTGAAAACATACATCTAAAATGTCAAGCAGTTTCTAGGAAAACCTAGGATTCAGTATTTGCAAAAATAATTGAGAAGCCCATGGGCTTTCATAGTGTAGGTTTTCTGTAATAATAGGTTTGGTTTTGGGGGACTGGAGAAAGATTCAGGAAATAAAGCCTTGATTGCAGAACAGTTTTCCTAGGAGAGAAGTGTAGAAAGAGGATTAATAATAATTGAGACCTAAGAGAATGCGAGACTCTAAAGGCTTAAGGGGTAGAGGGAGAGCTACAGAAGAGACAGTAAAGGAATAGTAATCATTTCTTGCTAAATCATGAAAGTACCAATATCCACTGTGGAAAGATCTTCATCTC
>PVKN010032927.1:0-12154 GCA_004027915.1 Capromys pilorides
CGGACAGAGAAGTTCTTTTCTTTTAGATAAATCTCAGGGACCTTATGAACTTCCTGCTTGTTTCCTGGTAATAGAAACCACTACAGTCACTTCAACTCACAAGCACTCTAATCAAAGCACTTTTTCTTTATTTCTTATTCTGAAATAATTTTGTGCTCACAAGAAGTTGCAAAGAGATCCCACACACCCTTATCTAGTTTCCCCAGGGAATTTTATCTTACACAAGTACTGTGCAATAGCCAGCCCTGAAACAGAAGTGGACACCTGTTGTGGATTCTCCACTGTGAGCAAGATGCCTAACAATTCCATCACCGCTTCAGTTACCCATCAGCTGTCAAGCCCAAGGCCTCCAGCCACTGTCTCTGACTCTGGCAACCACTAGCCAACTCCCTAGGTCCATAATTCTGTCATTTCAAAAATAATTATAATGTGACCTTTGAGGTGGGCTTTTTTTATTCAGCATAATATCCTTGAGTTCCGTTAAAACTCACACGTCTCGCAAGTTCATTCTGTTTTATTACTGAGCAAGATTTCATAACATGGAAGCACCACAGTTTAATTGTTTACCTACCGACGGGCCATTTTGCTTTTTTCTAGATTTACACTATGGGGAATCATCTATAAACAGCCGTATGCACATATTCTTGCAGTCAAAGCCTGCAGTTGTCAGGGACTGCGTCAGGGACTGCTGGATCATACGGCAGATGTTGGTGTGTGTATGTCCCATATCATATGCAATGTTTGGACTCCTTCAAAATGCTGCACCACTGTACATTCCCACAAAGCACTATAGGAGAGACCCAGGGGCCCTTTCTCTAGACAACATTTGGCACTGTCTTTTTGAGTTTTACCCATTTTAATAGGTGTGTGGCTATTAATCATTATAGTTTTAATTTGCATTTTGCTAATGGTCAGTGAGATTAAATATCATTTCATGCATTTATTTATAATATATTTATCTTCTCCAGAAAAATATCCACTGTGTCACTGTTCATTTTCTAACTGGATTGTTATGTGTTCTATCAATATTTACTGTTGAGTATTGGCGAGTCTTCACATATTCCAGGTGTGCAGCATGTACCAGATGTGAGGGCTGTAAATACTCTCACCATTCTATGCTTCTCTTTTTATCCTCTTAACAGTGTCTTAGAGATCATAAAGTAAAACTTTCTTTTTTTCTTTTTTTTTTTACAAAGAACAGGTTGTTTATTTTTTCTTCTAGTCTCGGGCTCAGTACATAGATGGCTTCTCCTCACTCTGTGGGTTCACAATTTTCTCCAGGTTGCTGCTGATGACATGATAAAGCTCTGCATAGAATGCCCTTAGGTCCAGTACTATGGCCCTGAGATTTCCATAGGCTGCTTCATCTCTTTCATGCACCAGGGCCTGGCAATCCATTACATGGGTCTCCTTAAAGGCCGTGGCAACAGCATCTCCACGTTCTGAGAAGTACACAGAAATGGTTTTCTGGAAGGCTTCTACTTTGGTCTTGACTGCATTTACCCTGTCCAGAACTTTCTCCTGGATTGCTACCCCCAAAACATTTCCATCCTCAGTCTTGGGGATCAGGTGCTGGATCCATGCAATCCCCAGGACACACTTCTCTTTGAGAGTCCATTCTTCTGGCTTAGCCAGAGCAAGCAGGGCCAGGAGTTTCTCATTCCCAGGGAGAAAGGCACACATGGGGATGTCTCCCTTCTCCTGCTTATCTGTTTCCATCTCATCATCTTTGGGTGGAGGATCCGGGATAGGGATGTCCAGTGGGGCCTGAAGCAAGGTCAGGTCTGCCACCTTGAGGGAACCCTCGTGCAAGAGCTGACTCAGGTATATGATTTTCTTCAGCTAAGATCTGTAGAGGAATTCCTCAGCCTCCTAGAAAATATTTTGTCTGAAGACATCTACCTGTTTGCCGGCCTCCTCACTCAGGTGTACCCCACAAGGTTAGGCCAGTCTCTTCCACTTGCTAGATCTACAAAGTGAAACTTTCTATTAATGAAGTTCTTTTTTTTCTTTTTTAGATCTTGCTTGTGTTGTCATGTCTAGGAACTTTGTACCACATCCAAAGCCCCACTAATTTTGTTCTCTTTTATCATCTCAATTTTGTAGTTTTATAATTTGCATTTCAATTTATGATTTATTTTAATTAATTTGTACATAGTACTTAGGTTCTTTTTCTTTTATTCCCAGTGAGTAGCTAACTGACCTCACGTCCCTTATTGAAGACCATTCTCCTTCCCCAAATAATTTTTTGCCTTTATCAAATCTCGCTTTGCCTTCAGATTTACATGGGCTGCTTCTGAACACTTATTCTGTTTTGCCCCTCCTCCTATACTGTTCTGTCTTAAATGCTGAATATTATAATAATTCTTGATATAAGATCAAATTATTCCTCCCACTTTATTCTTCTTTTCAAAACTGTTTAAACTATAATAATACCTTTGCCTTTCTGTATTGATTTTAGAAGTAGCTTACCTATATTGTGAAAATATTATTGGGATTTTGATAAGATTTTCATGAAACTTCAAGAGAGTCAAATCTTTACTGTAATTAAATCTTCCAGCTCATGAACATACTATACTTGTCCATTTATGTAGATGCAATTTGATTCCTTTCATAAGTGTTTTGTGGATTTTAACACAAAAATCTTTCATTTGTTTCATTAAATTTAAAGGCAATTACTTTTTTAAATGACTGCAATTAGTGCTGCATTTTTCACATTTTCATTCAGCATATCTGGAAGTATGATTGGCCTTGTATGATTGTTTCTATTTATAGTACAGCCTTGCTAAACATGGTAGTTTGAGGAACTGTCTGTATGACCTTTGGAAGTGATGCCGAGGCCACAGCTTTTTCTATGGTGTGTGACAGGTAAAGTAGTTCTTGCCTTCAAGCTGTGTCTTGGTAGCCTGCCCTTTGCTGCTCCTCTGATGAGAAAAAAAGGAATATGTTGTTTACATGTTTCTGTTTCTCTTCGGCTACAACCACTGACATTTCTGGGTTAGGGGCTTCTCTAGACACCACTCGAGAGTACATGAAGCAAAGGAAAAGCAAGCTGAGGAGAGTCATCCCTGGGTCATTCGCCAGGCCTGGACTCCCTAGCTTCCATACTGAGTCTTGCTTTGTCAGAGGGCTTGAGCTCTACATAGTGAGACAAATGGAGGAAATATATCTACTCCACCAGAAGCCTCCATGTCACACTTTCATGAGCAACTAAGTGATTTTACCTTTGTCTTCCCATGACCCTCTCCAATTTCTAATCTTCCTGTGCTTCTCCAGCTCGATTATGACAGTCCCAAGCAACTCTGGCTGCAGGCCTGGGACAGAACTGGCAGATGCCTAAAATTGATCCCTTCTCTTGCAGGCACGTGAGCCAGGTTCTCCAGAATCTGCCCGCCAAACCGCTCTGAACACCAGTCTCTAGGCCCTCCATGCCCATGGAAAGGGTGCTGCAGACCACCAGTCAGCTGCGGGTTGCAGGTGGTGCACTTCTCAGCTCTTACTGTGTGAGCTTCCTTCTGCTGAAACCCTCAATCACTTGGAAGATCCCAGTAAGTATCCTTCCTTTGGACTACAGATCTGATCCATGGAATTTCAGTTGCATTTAGAAGAAAGGAAGAGAAAATATTAGTGTGTCAATTTCTCTAGACTTGACCTCTATTCCTCTACCAGTTCTTTTAGATTTTTCAAATATAAATAAGGTCCAGACTATTGTTTCCTGCTTTGTGTCAAGGAATAACCATAAAGTACATTCTTAACTTTCTTGGTGGTGAGAAAAGGAAAAGAAGAAATTAGAACTCAGCTTTTCTAAAGAGTTCCTACTCAGCAAAACTTCCCTAATTTTGAACTCTTTCCATTCTATGTGCTCAAAATAAGTAAAGGAGTTGTCATGGTTTGGGGTCCTTGAAAGGGGAACAATATAATACAGTACACATTTTATAATAGCATTTTATAATAAGCTGCCCAAGAATCATGTACAAGAACTACAGGAAATCTAGCCACACAATGAACACAAAAGACTCCAGCTAAGGATCTTGATCCTAATACCCTGCATGAGTCCTGCTGAAAACCTAGAGCTCATAATCATGCCTCCCACAAGTCCAACTGGAGCCCACAACAAAGTCTCATGCAGGCCTGCTTCACGGATCTATGCTGGAACGGCCCGGTCAGTGGTGGAAGCTAGAAAGTCTATGCCCGCAGGATGAAGGATCTGCGCTAGCAAGCTGGGGGATCTGAACAGGAGCTAGGAAGCAACTCTCAAGGTAAGCACCAGAGCTCCTCCAAAGGTACCACAGCTTTCTTCAGCAACAGTGAGGTTCTGAGCTCATGTAGTGATGAAGAAAGCTGGGTGCCCACCAGGAAAACCAGTACAACAAGCTTCTCCATGGGGCTGAGCAGTGCACCATTTTCTCCTCCAGAGCCAGGAAGCGATGCTCAATATGAGGACCCAGGCTCATCAGGAAAGCCAGCATGACAAGGTCCTCTAGCAGAACAGCCCAGGAGAGCCAGCAGCTTCCAACAGCTCCAACAGCTTTTCCAAACAGCATCCCTAACAGCATTCCAGCAGCTTCTCCTGTTCTGCCTTTAAGCTGCTGGTAACAACCCTCAGGTGGGCCTCCCGCACCCAGCACCATGCAAGTTGAATTCAGCTGGGTATAATAAGTTGAATCCCTGTTAGAAATCCACTACAGGAATCCAGAGTCAAAATCCAGTTTTATATGATTTCCATTGACCATATCCTTAATCACACATATGTGAGTCGAATTTCTAATTTAATATCCTGTTATACAGTTACAATTCTGAAGTTAACTAAGTCTGTACGTATCTGCAGAATGAATATGATGTGATTTTTGCAATTATTTAGAATTTCCATCTAAAATAGAGGATTCTTTACAAAGTTGCCTTCCCTTTCAATCCAATCTGAGATACCCGTGCATAGGATGCTCATGGGAAACAGTTACATCGAGTTGTTGGACTGAATCTCAGAGATGCCTTTGCTCACAACTTTCAGAGTCATACAGGGAAGTAGCTGGGTTCAGTAATCATGTGTTATTGAAACTGGCAATAATTCATTATCTAAAACGAGTTTCTGAAAAATATTTCTCTTTTCATTAAAGACTTCATCATCAGCATGTACTTGTCAGTAAACTCCTCATAACATTAGTGTACTTCTCACCATAGACAGATTTGAATATGCATGCCTTGCTCCAATCACTGTATTTCTAGCCTGTTGCTTATCTTTCCTCTCAGATAGGTAACTCATCATTTTTATGGGAAATGTATTGCAATTTTCCACTTACATATATTTTGTCAGTCTGTTCTAATATGTGGACAGTAAATTTGGTAAGAAATTGTACTGGATGGTTATGGAGGGTCAGAACACAAAAATTAGACACATAAGTACACATCTTATAGTTATTTCCCTCATTAGGACATTTATCACTCTTCCTACTTTTGCCGTGTACTCCCAGGAACACATAGCATTCTTCTTTCAAGTGTTATTCCAATGTTTTAGTACTACAATTATGGAGAGCTTTGGAGACAAAGGCAATCTAGCCAATGTGATTTCTTTCTATGTTTATGCACAAGGCAAGATGTTATTATCTCATAGTACAAAAAATTCTTGCTTTACCTGACAAATAAATTTGCATCTCATTTTTTATTAAATCACTTTATAAGGAATAGGTCAATAGTTGTTCCTTAGCATCTTTTGTAGAAGTAATACCATTCCTGCAATATGACATTTCATGACAGTGTTCTGCTTTACAGAGAATATAGAGCCTGCTGAGATATGAAAATTATTGGATCTGCAGATTAGCAAAATGAATGAGTTAAGTCCTACGACATCAGAAATATTTTCCAGAATACATTGTATGCAAAGCAGTTTATAATAGTCCTAGCCAGGAGCATAAGAAGCCAACACTAATTCATACTGATAACCCAAATCTGGCATATTCCTTTATCAGGCAATTTATGAAAACAACCCCAAATTATAGTCCATGTTTAATATTAATAAGTTTCTCTTTTTCCCTATAGCTTTCCCCAGTTAATTCTGTGATAGTGAATCGGCTATTAAATCACTTAGTGTGGCCTAAAGCCGATGCGTGCAGTCAGGGAACAATGCCACAAGAGAAGGAGGCCAGCTGCGCCTCACCAACACCCTACACAACATGCTCTACACAACATGCTCTCTCCTCACCTTCTAGACACTTAACTTCTGGAGCATTACAATCACCACCGATGCCCAATTTTTTTAGCATAAACACTTGCTAAATTAATATTATGGCGTGACTCCTTATTATGTATCTTCATGCAAAGGCAAAGCTAGACAATCCAGTGGCATAATACTGTCATACTGCACTGTTAGCTAAGAAGTGGCCTGCATAAAATTCTCCAAGCATATTCAGCCTGCAGTCAGACACTAAGACCCACACAGTATCCACTTCAGTGTCTTTATTTACAGCATATTCAGCGTTGCCTAGTGAGTTATTCAGCTTTCCTAGCAATGAGACTCTCTTGGTTGCTTTCCTCTCATTGCTGAGACAAAATATCTAACACCCAAATTAAAGCAGGAAAGGTTTATTTAGATCACAGTTTGTGGATGATTCAGTCCCTAAGAAGCTGTCTCCAAAGCAGGGTGGCATGGAAGAGGAGCAATGTTGGTGACAGAAGACAGCAAAAGCAGCAAGAGCAAAAGTGGGGAGACAACAAGTCTCCTTTTGTCCCTTATAGTAAGCAGGTCACCTGACCTAGGACTTAGTGGAGGGTACACTCACACCATCTCCCTGCCCTTGTCTTGCACAGGCTCAGGATGTTTACAAAGTGAGGATCCCGGGACGGCCTGATAGCTCAGCAGACTAAAGTGCCTCCTTAGGCAGAGCACAGTGGCTGGGGTTCGGTCCCTGGTGTGCCATGCTGGCCCCACCCACAGGTTACACTGAGATGGTGATTGAGACCGGGCATGGTGGTGCACTCCTGTAATCCCAGCACGTGGGAGGCCAAAAACAGGAGAATTACTATGAGTGTGGTCTATGTAGTGAGACCCTGTCTACTCTGTAAACCCTGTCCTAAATACAGGAAAAAAAAAAAAAAGTGAAGATCCTAGCTGCCTACTGAGTTGCTTCATTTCTAAACTTCTCAAGTTGACACAGTGTATCAGAGACAAAGTACCAAATACCCACAATTTAAAGGAAAGACTGAATTTAGCTCACAGTTTCAGAAGATTCAGTCCATAGTTCACTGATACCAAGGCCAAAACACCACAGAAGAAGGGTGTAGCAGAGCAAAGCTCCTAAATGCGTAGTAACTGGGAAGAAGAACAGGCAAACAGCACCAGAGAAGAACTAGGGAGAGACTAAACCTGGTACCAAATGCCACACTTCCATGACCCACTGGACACACCCAGGAGTGTGCTTTGCCAGCCCCCTGGGTGTTTTGCAATTCGATGCAGGTGACATATGAGAAGTAACAGTGATGCCTGGCAACACCGCCTCCTAAACAGGTGGGGCAGGACCAGAACCTTCTTGTTTCTTTGAACCTCTTCCACCAGCTCCTTCGCAGCAGGTCTTGTAGCTCGAGTCCCATTTGCTTTCCACCAACTCCCACTCTAACCCTCATCACGCACGTCTTCCCACTCCACTTTAGGTGAGCTGCCAGAGTTTTCTTGAGTTTTACAAAGTTTTGATAGTTTGTCCCTTAGGAAAAGTTTTCTGCTTCTAAAAGACATGATGAGAAAAGCTGCTTTCAAAGGTCGTGATTTAGGGGTAGGGGAGATAGCTCAGTGGAATAAGTTCTTGCCTGGGAAGCACAAGGTCCTGAGTTCAAAAAAAAAAAAAAAATAAATGTCATGATTTGGAATTAAGCACTTCCATTTTAGTCAGATTTAAAATGCAAGCGGGCATCCTTTCTCCTATGGGTTGCAAAACAGGCTTGGTCTCCTTCCCTTTTGTGGTGCATTTTGCAATGCACACAATGTCCTATTGTTCTAGTTCAATTTAAAGATGGCCTCAGAAGGCACATGGAAGCACTCAAGGACTCTCTGTCCAGGCATGCTATCGCGTAAGGACAACATAGCCCCTGACCTCAAAGCAAAGTGTATTCCAAGAGGAAACTTGTCATTGTTGACACAGTTCAAGTAAGAAAAAAACAAAAGTCGACATATAAAATATCAACTCTTGCAGATGAAAGAGGTTGGAGATGTTACTGAATCTGTGGTTGCTGTCCGAAAATGTTCTTAGAATGGCTTTCAGACGAGGAAACTAATGCCTCAGGTGTAGGTCAGATGTGTGAACTGGTGATCACCATTAAGCAGTTTTATTCGCCATGCCCTGAAGGAAGAGTTGATATCACAAGGCTCTGAGTTAATAAAATAGCTACAAAGAGCACACAGCTAAGTGACCTGGCTAGACCTGGTCAAGGTTAAAAGCAAAAATTACTAGCCAGGCTAGAAAAATGACCAAATGTAAACTCAAAGCTCCATCTCCAAACCAAAACAATCTCAGAAAACGGAACAATCTTAGCTGTGAACTGATGAGTTAACAATCTATGCTTTCAGGGGGGGAAAAAGAGGCCAAAATAACAGAGATTCGAGTTAGACAAGAATATTCAATTCCGCCTATGATGAGAAGTTACATTAATGACGTGAGGGTTTCACTGACAAGCAAATGCTGAAAATGAAATCCGTAATGGAAGGAGGAATATTTTTCAGAAACCCATTGCAGATAATAAGTAAATTATTACCAACTTCAATAAAATATGATGATGAACACGCACACCTTTAATGTCTAACATTAGGCATCACCAAACAATGGAGAACTCAGAAAGATGAGCACCTTTTCATGCCGCTCGCTTTAATTTTACAGTATCCACCTCTCTGTGAGATTTCTTTCAGTGCCTAAGAAAAGAAAATGTGCTAGGTTTTGAAGGGATGCTATATTTTTAAAAGACTAAGGCAAACTGGATGTATCTTTTTCCTCTCCTTGGGTGAATGTGAATTTTTAAAGTACTAAGTGAGTTTTTTTTTTCTCTTGAACTTGTTAATAAATACATATTTATAATTTTTAGAATAAATTTCTAAATAAGTACTACTTAGGTATCCATCACATTAGACAAAATATAATTCATTTTTGTATTTTAGGCACCAATGTGACCAATGGTATTCGGTCCTTAGGTGTTAGTCTGCTGTCCTCAGGGGCAAACAAAAAAAAAGATGAAACAAATATTTCAAAGTCTCCTTATTAAGGGACAGCATCCACGGAGCAAAATTTTTTTTGGAATCCACAGTGTGGTGACTTTCTGGGTGAATGCTCAAGCTGAGTACTACTTAGGAGCCAACAGGCAGAATGAGTTAGGAGAAAAAGCAATTCCTTTTTCTCCCGTTTTTGCTTTAATATTGCTCTCATACTGGAAAAGAAAGTCATTTAACCCATCCAAATGAAACTCCAAAGAGCCTTGTTAAAGAAGAACTGGAAGGGCTGGCCAGATGGCTCAGTGGACCATGCTGAGCACCTGCTTTGGCAGAGCACAGCGGCCAGGGTTCCATCCCCAGCATGCCAAGCTGGCCATGGCCATTGGGTGCACTGAGGTAGAGATTAAGACAGGGCATGGTGGTGTGCACCTGTAATCCCAGCACTTGGGAGGATGAAAACAGGAGGATCATTACAAGGCCGATCCATGTAGTGAGACCCTATAGACCCAGTAGACCCTGTCCTAAATATATTAAAGAAAAAAAAAAAAAAGAATGGGAAAAAAATCTGCAACTAAGAAAAATACCCCAATTTTCAACATCTCTAACGACTACACTAAAATAAACTTTTAACAAGTGGATGGTTCTGTGGTCCAAAGAAGTGGGAGTTGGGACCTTAGCAATCAGAATTCTCCATGAATTTCTAAAATTGTATAGGAAATTAGTTATTTTGACAGAGATGAAAGTTGAATTGAAGTGATGTAGTTTCAGAGTGGGGAAGCAGGGGAAACACACTCAATGTCCCACAGAAGACCAGGGCCTGTGGTGTGAAGCTGGGACGGCATCTGACCAGAGGAGGAAGGTTATGCATCCACCGCATAACCTTCATTCTCCACCTGTCCCCAACCCTCGGTACCCCTGCGGCCCCTAACTGCTCAGCCCTTCCCAGTTCTCTTCATCCTCACGTACACAGGTGGATGCCCTGGTGGTACACTGCTTCTTCCCCTGAAAGTCACCTGCAACTCGCCACCCATTCTTGTCCTTGACATCTACCCCCAAGCTGCCCAGGTTCTCAGACCCATCACAAGAAACCCAAGTCCAAATCTCCACATGATTAATCCAGGCATCATCTTGACATTTGATTTGCTGGTTCACGGCTCTTCATCGAACTCTAATTTATCTTATTTACAAAGAAAATCAAGGTGGCCAATTCCTATGGGAGAGTTGGGGCAGGGGTAGGCAATAATACCTTAATAGAGTGAAATAGTTTTATTTCCCTATATTTGATCTTTCAGTTTACCTACAACAACGTGAAGGTTTTGCTTTAGTTTTTAATTTAAAGTTCTGTAATCAGTCTCTAATTTATCATAACCCCTACTTTTCTTTTGGCTAGGCTGATCATAAAAAGTTATCCAGTACAAACAAGCAACAAATTCCTTGTACAAATCAGAGTTTTCCAGATAGGCATAAAATGAGGAGAAAGGTCATGTGTACTTGAAACTGTAAGGGTATAAATGTATACAGCATTGCTTCTAGGAGAAATGTCATTGCTTGTCTGTTTGTTTGCTGGTTCAGCCCTGCGGCTGGCACAGTATGTGCTGCCCAAGATTGAACCAAGGTCTCCTGTGCCTGCCTAAGTTTGCCTAACCAGGCGCTTTAGACTGCTGAGCTATCTCACAGGCTCCAAGAAATGTCATGTTTAAGCAATGGCTCTTGACTGCACTTTGAGTCAGCCAATATTTGATAATTATTTGATTCTTCAAAAACCCAGAAGGTTTGAAACTGTAAATGAAATAATGAAAAATACCACTGATCCTCAAACGGTTTCTCCACCACAGATGAGTCTGGATGCCTCAGACATGTCTCTTCCAACAACATGAGGGAGTTAGATTCAGACCTGAAACTTTCAAATTAAAAATGGCCATGCTTGGGACTGGGGAGATAGCTCAGGGACACAAGTGCCTGCCTGGCAAGTGCAAGGTCCTGAGTTTGATCCCTGGTTCCACAAAAAAAAAAAAAAAAAAAAGTCCATGCTCTGTAAATAAATATCTTGTTTATGATAGGTTACTATAGTTCCTATATATAACCTAGAAACTTTTTCCTAGTGGTTAAAAAAAAAGATTCTTAATTTATTAGTGAAAAAATAAGGAATGATTCTCAGAAGAAACATGAGTGGCGATTCTTACTCCATGCCAGTAGACAGGGAGTGACCTGAGGCCAGGAAGTAAAAAGCAACAAGATTAAGAGAGCAAAAATAACCAAGAAAGGTAAGATTTTCTTTTTTTAAAAAAATGCTAGTATTTTAATTTTTTAAGTATAAAGTAAAATTTTATGTGTTAATAAATTTTTGCAAATGTTTACTGCTCCGTGTTTATGGTACATAATGAGCCCATCCCTCATGGGGATTGATGCCTGGACAGGACACGCTTCAGTTTCTTTCACTCCCTCCTCTGCCTTTCCTCTCCCACCCCTCCATCTCTTGGTCCCTTCCCCTCCGCAGAGCTTCTGTCTCCCCATTGGTTATTGTCTGGTCTTTATTTTGCTCTTTAACTCATTTACGCCTTGGGCTTCTCATGCAAGAGAAGCCATGCAGTGTGTAAACTGGTGCCTCTGATTGATTTCTCCTAAGCCTATGGCCTCAATGTGTGTCCATCTCCCCCTAATGACTCGTTTATCCTCCTCTCCAGCAGAGCAACTCTCCACTGTGTATAAATACTGTGATTTCTTTATCCAGTCACCTGGTGATGGACCTGTAGGCTGCTTTCAAGATTTGACTTTTTAGCTAAAACTTAGAAACAACCCAAACACCATCAAGCGAGGAAAAGAGAAAAAGAGACTTTTTATATCCATATACTGGAGTACTGCTCAGTCATTAAGAAGATTAAGCTGGAGACTTTTATAGGTAAACGGATAAAATTCAAGGCCATACTCATAAGTGAAATAAATCAGACTGACATGTGCAAGCATCATATT
>PVKN010032928.1:0-12154 GCA_004027915.1 Capromys pilorides
TCACATTGTCAAAAAAATATAGATGACAAATAAGTGTATGAAAAAATATTCAATATCACCAATTACTAAATTTAAACAATATTGCCTGTTTATACCTGTTGAAATGGCTATAAATTAGCTACAAAGTTAAAGTTGTCTATAATTGGGTTTGAGAGATAGCTCAGCAGTCTAAGCACCTGCCTGGAAAATACAAGGACCTGGATTTGATCCCTGGTACTCCATGCTGTGCCAGTCCCAGAACCCCGGGTGTGCTATGCTGGCCACTGAAACCAGAAATAGTGGCACACACCTGTAATCCCAGCACTGGGAAGAAAGAAACAGAAGGATCACTACAAGTCCAAGCTGCATAGCAAGACCCTGTACCAAATAAATAAAAAAATAAAAGATTAAAAAATTTTAATTGTCTGTAATTTAGGTAGTCCCAAAGACTAACAAGACTAACAGTGGTGGAATGTACACCAATTGAGACTTACAACTAGGCAAGCAGTGTATTTCAGGTGGGAGTGTGAAATTGTATGGCCACACTAGAGGCCCTTTCAGAGAACAGTAAACACATACCCACTTTATAGTCCAGAAATTCAACACTTTAATATTCAGTAAAGAAAAATGGAAACATACCTCCACTTAGGACGTGGGTGAGGAGATTCAAGTTGTCTTATTCATCATAGCCTTAACTTGGCAACAGCCCAAATGTACATCAATTGAAGAATTGATGAGAAAACAGAGACTCAATGAAAAGGAGAAAGAAAAAAATACGATACTAAGACCTACAACTCCATGGGTCAATCTTATGAGCATTTCCCTGGGTGAACAAGAGCACACTTTTAAAGATGATAAGTAAGTGCTATGTCTTGTTTGTGGTGGTGATGCAATACTTGTTCTCAGTTGCCTAAGCTCATGGGACGGACCCTTAATATATGTACAGCTACTGCCCATCAACCTGTGCCTCATGAAGAGACTAACTACTACTTGTCTTTAATTATCTTCTTTTCCTCTCTTGCAGTAGAAGCTAAGAGAATAAGCGGGTGCCTTCTGAATGTACAATCTGCATGGAGTGCTTCAGATTTTACATCTTGGGAAACTCACATCTAAGCTGGGCAAGCTTTTCTGAAGTCTCACAGATGGCTCAAAAAGGTGAATTCATTCACTCAAAGCCACAGACAAAATTAGGTTGCAAGTGGAATTTAAACTCACATTTCCTCACTTCGAGGCAAAAACTACTCCAACGGCACTTCTTGAATGGATGAATAAATGACTACATGAATAAATGAATGGGTAAAGAGACAAGACCATCCAACCCATAAAATGGAAAAAAGTGCTTTTAAGCAAGTACAAATGGCATAGAAATGAATGATCAGGTATTATGAGAGGCTGAGAAGAAAGGCGATGCATAGAGTCCCTGGCCCCTGTGGACCTGAAAGCGGGGAAAGGACATCACTTTGCTGTGAAGCGTGACTGCAAGGCCCAGTGCTGCTCGTGAATGAATCGCTGGTGCTTTCTGCTGCTGACAGCTACGTGCATCCTCGCAGACTTTCCTTCTGAGACATCAGAAGTACGCCTCTCCCAATGCCTACGCAAACCCTCCTGATCTCTGAATAGTGTAGCCCCAGAGCACAGAGAAGTGCCATCTCTGACAAGCACCTCCCTCCTCAGTAGGAACTCCAGGCCTGCCGTGGAGGGCAGGCCTCTCACAGGGCCACCTCACTGCCCTCAGCCTTCCAAATGGACGGTGCAATGTAGACTAAAGTTCCTGCCCTTCCCATAGAAGAATGTGGGCCTTCCAGAGACCACCTTTGCTGCTACCGAACATGGTTGTTGGCATCCAGTGGGGAGGGTGTGCAAAGACAGCAGCGCTCGTCACAGAGCAGAAAGGAAGGCGACAGGACCAAGTGCAGGTGCCGAGAGGCACTGCCAAGACAAGCATTAGACTGACAGTGCAAATAATAAGATTTGTGGGCACATTTTTTCTCTACATTTGCATTCACACTTTATGACCTCGGCTATATTCACTGAGTGGGAAAAAATTGTCCTTCGTGAAGACTGCTGGCCTCAGAAGCTACTTCCTTCTGAAAAGTACTATCTCCAGCCACAGGGCCTGAAACGAGCGTCTCGCCTATTTATTCAAAGAACTCAATGAGCTGTAAAGATTGACATTTAAACTATTAACACTATATCCTATTTGACAATGTTATTAAATATTAGGTCTGATTTATGGAAAGGCTTAATCAATTGGCAGGCCGGGTCAGCCCTGGCATTGCACAGAAATTGTGTTATGCTGAATGTGACTTGATAGAGTTCATCAAGCTCAAGAGAAAAAAAATTCCTCCAGCAACATCAAAGTCCGACTTCTGGTGACACTGTTATTATCATATAAATTCTAACCACTTGCCAGCTCAATTCTGCATTGCAAAGTTTCACCATTGATGATTGAAATAGTTTGGAGGCCAAAAAATAAAATCACAAACTTAAATAATCATTGCCGTGACACACAGAAGGAAGGCTAAGGTTTTTTAAAAATGGAAGGCAGACATATGTCTTGCTGCACTGCTGTGAAAGGAGAAAGGAAATAGGAGCAGAAGTAAAAGAGTATGCACAAAACCAAAGTGGGAGCACAGGGAGGGGCAGAAGGGGTAGTGCTATCCTGTGCAATAAGGCAAGGCCACAGTGAGGACGGGATGCCAGTGGCCCCACTAACTCCTATTGGCGTGACCTTTGGTGAGTCACTTAAAATTTCTGAGGATTTTATTTCTGCATTTTTGAGACAATGGCCATCAAACAGTCTGTTGAAGATGAAAGCAATCATGTATGTAAATCAGTTGGCACAGTGCCTGGTGGACAGAGACCGCTTATTAGATCTCAAGGGGATTCTAGGTCAGGTAGGAACAAAGGCGGGACTTACAGAATGGGAGAGAAGCGCCTAGGCCACCAGAGTTAGACCCAGAAAAGGTGACAACGGGCAGAGATCATAAGCTACTAGACAACAGGGAGCTGCAAGATGCACAGAGGAGAGCTCTGCTCTAGATCACAGCACTCAGTTTCCTGTAAAAGGATAGAGAGGAACTATTTTGTTTTCAAGTACTTATGTTCTTTGTCACATTACTCAACCCTACTGAAGTAACAGGAAAGCAGACACACATGGAATGTAAATGAGAGGGTGAGGAGGTTTTCCAATGAAGGCATATTTACCCAAACAGACACAGAGACGGGAGCCTGGTTTTCCAACCAGAAGTCCAATCCTCTGTGAAACTGGTACCACATGTGATGGAAAGGAACAAAGGCCACAGTTGAAAATGCTACAGTGATCTCCTCTTTCTTGACATATTCAGAAAGACCAGGAGGGTCTGCTCCCAAGGAAAGGCTATCCGGAAAAAACCTGCAGATCCCTGTCCCCTCCAGCAGTGAGTGGAAGAAAGGTAACTGTAATGAAGGGTGAGAGCTCTGCCCCTGATGTTCTGTCTCTGCTCAGTACAGCAAACGGACGACTCATTCAGGAATCCTATGACATTAGGCGAGATGTGCTAGAAGATAGGCAGGCTTGCTATAAAAGGTGTGCATCTTCGTCTCTTTTTTCTAACCTCCTTGCTGTCTTCACAGGGCCTATTGAGGTCCATGTTCTCTTTTGCCTTAATGGCAGTGGCCTAAAAGAGTAGATCCTAGCCACGGGACAAATCTTAACAAAACCCCTTCCTGTTCTGCTGCTGTACAAAAGTAAGCACCTCTTGTGAAGCAATATCCTACCTAAATTGGTTTCAACTCATTAAGAGCTGTAAAAAATAGGAGCAGCTCTCCAAGGTCAGCAAGACACCAACCTCCTTGACTTTGGTAGCAATTAGACACTGTTCGACTGTCACACATTCTCTGGAAATGAAGCTGGAGTCACTAAAAGCCAAGTGGAAGTAAGAAGCATAATGGTCATTCCATAACTGAAGAAATTTCCAGAAGTCCCTTTATGGGTGGCTCTGCTCCCTTGCTATTCTGCTTATATTGCACAAGCGCTCTGTATGAACAGAGGAGACTTTGGGACTTGGAGCAACTTCTACCTGAACACTGGGCTCCAGCCCATATTTCCTACTTAGTGGATTTGAAAAAAAATCTGAATTTAAGGCATGATCATTACTTTGGGCATGGCCATTTCCAGCCTGGCCCTGTGAAGGCCTACCAGGGAAATTTAGTGGTGTAGGGCAGGCCAACAACACAGCAACAGGGGAGAGAAAACACTGCAGTCCAATAACTACCCAAACTAAAACATAAAGCAGGATTTTAGAGTGGATTGAGCTCTTTTCTCAATAAAAAAAAGTGCAACACATTTCATTTTCTGACAATACTATAAACTTGCTTTTATGATACCAGTTATAAAATCCTTAACATTTGTCTAGTGCTTGCAGTCTTTTTTCCCTTGGAAATTCAAATATGTGAGGGAGATTTGTGACCCCAAATCCAGCTAAAAGTAACACATCCTACCTAATGAAAAGAAAGAATAGGACTCAAAGTTGTAGGCAGATAAAAGTCATCCTTTACTACCCATTTCCTTCTCTGCATTCTCTACCACCTATTCCTTATACTTGTATTTACCAGTAAGGACCTAAGTGAATGTTCAGGGTTAGATCAAGAATGGCCTCAAGAGCCTCATGCAGGGACAGGCTGGGCTTTGGGAGGTGATTAAATTATGGGGTTCTATGGCTAACTTGCTATAGCAGGTGGGGGCCGGGTTAGAGGTAGGGCACTGGGCGCATGCCTGGAGGGGCATAGTTCCCTCCTTTCTTTATTTCCTGGCCACATGCTGTGATCAGCTTTTCCTTCACTGTACACTTCAGCCATGCTTTCCTGACCATGGGCTGAAGCTCCTGAAACCATGAGCCGAAAATGAACTCCTCTTTTAAGTGGTGGGTGGTAGGTGTGTTGTCCCAGAGATGAAGAAAGTGAGAAGGCGGGTTACGAATCCCCAATGTTGAAGAACAATATGCGACACACCACTAATGAATGGGATGAGGGAGAGGTGTCTCCTGGATGACCCATCTTCAGACTCATCTGTGGGCATTTTGTGGTGTGGACATCCCTTCCTGAACACACAGGGAAGAAGGCAAAGAAGGAAAAGGGTAGCACTGTGGGAAGCTGAATTCTTCCAGACTTGATCTGGATTTATTTATTTGAGAGAGTAAGTATGTGCTTAGAATGGTGTTCATCACAACCCTTGCTTTAGGACATCTATCCATTTCTTCATGCGTAGCCCTACTCTAGAATCAACCCCTTTAATATATATTATAACAAGAAATGTAAAAGAAAACTGCTAGCCTAAACATGACACTGACATATCCAGCAAGATGTTTCTCCTTCACTGCCACTCTGTGCTTCCCACTTGCAGCAACCCCTACGCTAAGTCTTGTATTTCATAATTACTTTGGATGCATTTAGGAGTGTTTGATATCTTTTTAAAAAGGTGTGATGGTGTATGTATTTTCTATTAGTTGACCCATATAAAATTACCTGTAACATATTTTTGTTCAATATTATTTTGGTAAAGTCCACCCTATTCAATACAGCTGTAGTTCATGTATTTCATTGTAGATAATTGTTTTTTTTACCCTGCTCACAGTCACAGGATGGTTTCCAAGGTTTGAGCTCTATAAGCAATGATACTCTGATATATCTTGTCTATTGAAGTGTATGTGGGCTCCTATTTTGAGTGGATGTACTGTTGGACCACAGTAGAATTGTTGGACCACAGAGTATGGGGATGTCCCATTTTACACGAGAATGACAAACTCTCTTAAAGGTGATTGCACTGAGTACACTCCCACCAGTAATCAAGCACCTGTTACTCCTTCCTTTCTACCACCTCATTTAGTGCCAGTCTAATTGGTCTAGAATGATGTCTTTATGATCACAATTTGCATTTCTCAGATCTCTAATGACTTGAGCATCTCCTCTTATGATTACTGCCCATAATATGAAAGGCCTGTGCAAGGCTTTTGCCCATTTTTCTATTCAGTTGTTTGAGCTTCTCTTATTGACTTATGAAATTTCATGATGTATCCTTGATATTAATGGGATATTGGTTATTCATGTTGTAAATATCCCCTCTTTAAAGTACCTTGCAATAAAGTAGCTATCTTTTCTCTTAGAAGAAGTGCTTTTTGCAGCACTGCTGCAATGAATCTTCATAAGACCTTCTGTGGATGGAGGATTGGCTCTGTCACAAAGCCAGCTGGGAAAGGCAACTCGAAAGCCATTCAGCCCAGGGCTCACTCTCTGGAAAGGCCTTAAATCAACTGTGTGTTCATTTTCTCCAAATGAGGTCACCTACAACCACAGAGATTTGCTGTCAGATATAAAGAGGACCCTGCAGCTGGACCTAGTGCACCATCCTAGCAGTGGACCTGGAATTGAGAGGCCTAACAAATCTCATACACCTCAGGGCAGCACCGTCACACTGCATTCTACTGTTTTAGTTCAAAATAAACATTCCAAGTCTACAATAATATATTTTTATCTACATTAAGTCTGTAAGAAACTGCCCAGTTTCTCTCAGCTTGAAGAGGTTCCAGACTTGAAGAATTAGCATCATATTCCATTTACCCTGCTGGTGACTTGTGGAAAACGTATCTGTACCCACATGTGTCAGGCTCGAGAGCTCAGGCACATTCTGCTGTTCAGCACAGCTAAATGACAAGGAGAAGTCCCCGCTACCACCAAGGGTTGTGCAGGAGCACATTCCCAATAGGTATCCACCCCACCAAGGACCTCGGGACCAAGTAAGGTCATGCTCTGCCCTGATACCAAAGAGCTTCCCAGGTAGATGTTAAGATTCTTGTTCTTTCCTAGGTCGGAGATGCTGACAGGTTTTTGGGGACCATGATCCTCATGAAGAACATGACAGTGAGCCTGGTGGCCCAAAACTTTCCCTGAGTTGTGCTACACCCTTGATCTTTTTAAGAAAGGTAGGTGTTCACTGAGTAGCTGGGGGGGGGGGGGGACAGGGGGTGCGGGTAGCACAAGGTTATGTGTATAAGAAAGAGCCAGAGCCAGAGAGAAAGACAGAGACATAAAGACAAAGACATAGAGAAAGACAGAGACATAGAGAAACAGAGAGAGACAGAGAGTGATCCACAGAGTGGGTGAGAAGAGGAAGCAGGAGAAGGATAAACAGTGACCCAGGAAGACAGTGGTGGTGCTGACCTCGAGGCTGCACCTCTGCCTTGCCCCTGCAGTGAGGACATCAGAGACTTCAGTTACTGCCTGTGGGCATCCCTGGACAGAGCCACACCACCTCTAGCAGCACCCATGACACCTGTCTTCGTGCCACCATTTCTCCTCACTGAAAGGCCACACAGCAGCATGCGGCAGATCAGTGCCAAAACCACAGCCTGGACCCCAGGCATCACAGAGTGAGAACCCAACCAGGAGTGTGATTGTCTCTGGTCCTCATCAGTACATGTGATAGGAGCACTCAGTGCATGGGAAATCACTGAAACAGGCTGGCAGCCTCTCGGTCCTTTGTCCTCCCTCCCCCAAACTCCTCCAAGATACTTGCACGCCATCCACTTTGTGCTAAGCACCATGCCCCTGCTCAACCTCAACATTCTCAGTCTGGTGGGTAGGACCTTCTGTGCCACTATCCCTGATGTTCATGAGCAAGGACAGCCAAGCCTCTGAGTGAACTTGCCGACTCTTGCCCAACCAACATCCCACAGACAAATAAGGCAGCTAAGGAGTTCCTACAACACTGCTTCTACAGCCAGGAATGGGCATCTGCCTGAAGCACATGATAAAGAGCGACCCTGCAAGTGACAGGGCTTCTCAAATACAGGTGCCTCTTGGGAAAGTGTCTCAGACTTCATGGACAGCACCTGCACAGCTCCACCCTGGCCAGGCGCACATGGCCAGCAGGACTACCACCTACCTTCCGGATGCCTTCTGAAGGACTGGACACACAGTTGTCAGCACCCCCATTCTTGCTGATGGTCCGCCAGAGCTCGGCAAATGTACTGTCCTGCTCCAGGGGGTTGGTGCCCTTGGCACGGAAGTACTCATAGACAGCAGAATCCCGGACAGTGCCATAAGACATCTCTACTTGCTTGGACAGGTCCTGGAATGTCCTGAAATACAGAGAAGCATGGGTACATGCTGCCCAGTGTGCTGCAGAGATCTAGGAGGATTCCACACCTGCCTCCCAAAGATCACACCTGCTGTATGTAGCCTACTACTCACCTTCTTCACACCTAATGTCCAATAACAGGAGCCACGCAAACCCACAGCAGCACTTGCCAAGCCTCAGAGTATCCGAGATGTTTCAATAAGGCTACTATACACATGATAACAGGTTCCCTGTGAGCTAAGAGTGGGCTGCGGACATCAAGAATGCAACCATGATACAAAAGAAGAAGGTAGCACAAAACACTACTGCTAAAGGTCACCGACTCAAAGCCCCCAAAAGCTGAGTAGACAGGAACCATGTCGGCAAGATAAATGACAGTGAAGATGAAGGCTGCACTTGATCCTCAGTGCCCAGCATGGCAGACACAGCCTAAGAGGCTGTCAGTGGAGAGACGTTCACTCCAAAGCTCGAAGATGTGCTAGTATTCCACCAGTGACTGACTTAGAGTACCTTGCCCTGGCCAATTTGTTTTGCTATTCTTTTTTTAAAAAAATTAAAAATCAGATTTTATGGGATATTTCCAGATTTTCAAATGTTGCAATTACTTACAAGATGCTGAAGATTAGACAGCATGCTCCTGAGTCTTGGTTTTTTTTGTAGGGAGAGGACAGGCAAGTGGCTCAAGTTTGGTTCATGGAGGGATAGAGTATGTCAGAAAGACTGTCAGCAGCCAGGGAAGAGCTGCCCAAGCTGGCAACAGGGACAAGTGTTCTTTTCAGAAGGAAAAATGCAAGTTTTCTTCAATTTATGATGGGGTGGTTACAACCCAATACTCCCATCATAATTTGAAAGATACATTTAATACTTTTAATCTATCAGATAGTAGAATTAGCCTAGCCTACCTTAAATTTACTGAGAACACTTGTATTGGCCTCTAGTTGGGCAAAATGATACAACACAAAGCCTGGAAGAGAGTTTTTAATATATTATGCAATTTACCAAATGGCTATACCCCAGACTCTGGCCACATGGTGCACATGGCACATGGGGTGGCAGAGTGCCAGCTGTCTCCCCTGGTGATGCTAAGGCTGACAGGGAGCTGTGGCTTACTGTTGCTTCCCAGCACCAATAAGAAAAGATAACCTGGGAAGAAATCCAAACTCAAACTTCCAAGTGCAGATCTACTGACTGCTTGTTGCTCTGGTACCACTATAAAGTTAAAAATTCATAAGTTGAACCATCATTAACTGGGGCCATCTGTAGTTGGAGCAGGAAGAGCCAACTGGTGCGAAGTTCTCACTTGCCCCTGGAAGGCCACTGCCCAGCAGCATGTGGAGAGAATGTCACAAGACAGACAGATTTGCAAGTCTCAGACCTCTCAGCGGAGAGCCAGGCTCCAGCCTGGTCACTCTATTTCACAACTGGAAGCCTCAGTCTGTCCTCTTTACCAACCCTCATCATTCTCTACCCTCACCCCTCTACTGAATCACTGTGCCCAAGAGAAGAGCCAATCTTCCCAACCAGATCCACACCACCCTCCCTCTCCTGGCCCCACCTCTGCAGTTGTTCCAAACCCACACAGCACCAGAATGCATCTCAAATGTGAAAGACCACCCACTCCCCCTCCATGGGGCCAGGCTGTGCCATTTCCTCTGCCTAGAATCCCTTTATCACCATCATGCACCCCCATACTTCCACAAGTCTCCTAAAGATCCAGCCACTGCCTCTACCCATTGGAAGCTACTCCAACCCTCATTTTGCCATGGTATCTCTGCACCTCACAGACTTTGGTACAGCAAACTCCCACTGGGACTTCAGAGGGCAGCAAAGAGGAGAAGCATACCCAGGACTCCCATTGCCTGCTTGCCTCCTTTGGTACCTAATACTATGGGCCCAGACAAGAGAAGGAAGTCCTGGTGCCTGTTTCCAAGTCTCACTAGAGTGGGTGGAAGCAGAGGTCCACTATGAAATTATAATCACATCCTGGTGCAGTGAGCCCTAAGGCACTGGAAGCAATGATTTGGAGCTGGGATTAGACATTCAGGTAGGGCCGGGGGATATACCTCAGCAGCATAAGCACCTGCCTGGTAAATACAAGGTTCAAAATTTTATCCCCAGTGACACACACACACACACACACACACACACACACACACACATCAGACATCCAGGTCCCCACTGGACCATAAGAATCAGGAAGCCTGATGCTGAGGCAGCCCGACCTTGTGTCTCTGGACTCAGGCCTACAGTAGCCTTCACAGCAGACACACGGAGAGGCCAGCAGTGAGTAGAGCTTCCTCCAGCTTAGGGGACACTCTTTATGGCATTCCTTCAGTCCAGCTACGTGGCATAGCAACCGAGTTCAGTATTCATTTCGAAACATCACAGATAAAAGGAAATATGAAATAACAAATTCAATGAAGAAATCTTTCTAATTATTGTTCATTATTTATATTTAATTGAAGCAAGATGTTCCTTTGCTTGAAGGGCCCCAAGGGTTGTAACTCTGCTATCATCTGCCTATAATGAAAGGAGGGGGAGTCCCCCCATTTTTTTCTCATGGTAATACAAACAAACACAAGGCTTTGATGAATGAGAAACATCAAGATGAATTACACAGCTGAATCTAAATACTGAACTACTCTAAATTACTGTAGTTTCCATGAGCACGGGATGCATGCATGACAGACGTGAGCTCTGCACTCCTGCGCAAATCCGCATTTGAAATGGAGATTGCCTCTCTCCCCTGGATTTTATGCATGATGGTGGCCATGGCCAGAGAGACTCTGAGTGACAAGGAGCCAGCCAAAATGTTTATGGCTCCATGTTCCTTTCTGTTGCAGTGTGGCTCAGAGCTCTAACCCCAAACCACCTTCCTTGCTCCAGACTCACCCCTGAAGCCCGAAGGCCTGGCCCATCAGCTCACACAGCTGCAGATCCGTGCAGCCAGTGCTCCCCTCCCAGATGCACTCTCTCTGCCAACAGAAGTGTCCTTGCTCACCAGCATGCCCTGCACAGTAGGGACTAGTATCATATTTCAGGGTGAATGAAACCATAAGAGGCTATCTGCCAGGCTGGGGGAGGGGCCAACTCATTGTACACCGAAGCTGTGTCTCTCCAGCCAGTTGTCCCATCCTTTGACAAGGAGAGTGAGGACAGCCAGCCATGCAGATACCAGAGCCAGGGCAGATGCCCAGGCCAGTCAAGACCCCCACCTGGATGGAAACCAAACTTTGCTGGGAGGAGGTGGCCCCAGCAGCACACTCAACATAGCGCTTCTCTGAAGCCACTCTCTTCAGCAGTAAGTGCTAATAGGTACCCAGGTTCCCACAACACAGAGACAAAGGACCAGCCTGCTGCCTGCAGGACAGGTTTCGATCAACCTAGATTGCACCATGCAATCCAAATTCATTCACCCTTATACTTTCCTGACAGCTCCTGGATGTCTAAGGGGTGGCCCATGGTGGCACTTGGAGCAAGGGACAAATGGTGAACACATTGGGCTTCATGGCAAGGGAGTGGTGATCAGAGCAGAACCCCAACAGGGACAAGGGAAATCCCAGAGCCATAAGGGAGCTGCTGATCTGTGGGCCAGGTCTAAGAGTCCTCTGCTGAGTCATGGAGGGCAGGCAGAGGTGGGCACAGGGAGAAGCCCAGTGTGGTATTCTGGCCATAGGGAGAAGCCCAATGCAGTATTCTAAGCAGAGCAGGAGCTACTCAGGAAGACCCTAGTATGCAGAAACAAGGCTCACTCAGTCATCATGAGATGACTCTCACCCACTGCCATGGATGCCTTAGCTGTTTGACATAACCTGGTAGCTTTCCACGTGGTCCTCAGTCTCCCCTTTTGTTCCCCACCCTAGACCTAGCAAGCAGAAACTCTGGATCTGGCGCTCAGCAGGCTTGTGTTTCCACAGCCTTCTGGGTGACTGTGCCAAATGCCAATCCCAGAAGCACTGACTGAGGCATGGCATCTAATATCTGAGGTCTTAGTTTCTGTAATCCATGCCTATCCTGCAGCATTGATGAATATGAATGATCACAGATGTGTGAATATCA
>PVKN010032929.1:0-12153 GCA_004027915.1 Capromys pilorides
TCCGGCCGCCTAGCGGGGTCCGGGTGGGGGCGGGGTGGGGCAGGAGGCGAGGGTCCCCGGGAGCTCGGTTCTAGGTTCCGGAGCGGTTCTGAAGAGGGGGTTCGATTAGTTGGCGGCAAGGATCGGGATGAGGCTAGAGGCCGGGGTACGGAGAAGCGAGGCGGGGGTTGGAGGTACCGTGCTGTTTGTTTAGGGCGGCCGGAGAGCTCCTCGGAGGAGTTAATTGTGCCGGGAGGCGCAAACGCATCCGCATACTAAACGCCGTGGAGAACGCGGGCTGCGGGAGGTGGCTCCGGGCGGCTCCGGGACGAATGTTGGGGCGCTGTGGGTGGGGACCGGCCCGCGCGCGGCGGATCTGGAACGGATGCGGAGGGCGCCTCCGGGCGGCCCGGGCTCGGCGGGGGACCTGATGCGGGGGCGGGGGCGGGCGGCCGAGGCCGAGGTGCTGGCGGAGCCGAGCCCCAGCTGGCCGCGGCTGTGCCCGGGGTGGCGATGGCACTGGGAAGGCTGGCGGCGCGCGAGTGTGTACGAATGTGTGCGCGCGTGGGGTGGGTGCGGGCGCCGCGCGAGTTTGTTTCTCTTTGGAGCTTTGGGGTGGAGAGAGAGAGAGAGACAGAGAGAGCTAGCGAGCCGGGGTCTCCGGCTGCTGGGTTAAGGTCCAGCAGAGGCAGGGAAAGTGATGGAGGTCTGGAGCCACTGGTGGAGAAGCCACGCTGCTCCACGGCTGCTCCATCGGGACCCACAGGAACGGGGCTGGGAGACGCGGTAGGACCCCTCCGGAGGGACGCGGAGGTCACTTTAGAAGCAGAGACTGAGAAGTTTGCAGTTGTAGTGCGTTTTTTCCTGGGACTCGGGAAAAGGAAGTGCGGGGGAGAGCAAGTGCTTGCGGGTTGCACCGGAGGCCGGAGGAGGCCCAGACCGGGCCCTCCCGAAGGCGCTCTCCAGAGGCGGCGGTGCTGAAAACGCAGGGCTCGCCGGAGCTGCTGCGGCCACACGTGCTCACCGAGCCTGGCGACTGCGGAGCTTTCCCAGGGCTTGCCAGTGAGAGCCGCATCCTATTCGTAAAGGGAGGCGAGGCGGTTTAGGCTAAAACTATTCGTCTCTAAACCTGCAAGGTGCCCTGAACAGGGACCACCTATGGAAAACCTCGCGAAACGCACACAGAGCCGCTCTGAATACACAGCCGAGCTGATGGGCACTTGGGCACATCGAAGGACGGGCCCGAGAGGGAGCCAGCCCTGCCTGACCATTTCTTCTGCTTTTAAGTGTTTTATGCGGACCTAAGGGCGACTTCTTGGTTAAACAGAGACTTTGGTTCCAGCTTGGACATAGCCCAGCGATCTGGTCGGTCTTATAAAGGGCAACAGTGCCCTGCACGCTCCTTCCTTTCACTTTCTTTCTGTTCTGGTGTCCTTCCCCCCTACCCATTTCAGGCAGATGTTCCTCACTGCTCTCCCGTGACCAGGCAGGCTTGGGCTTTCCTGGGGAGCTCCTTAGCTCTGGGAATCCTGAATGGGCCGTGCTTGTTTCTCCTTTCTAGGTGGAGCTAAGGATGTGGGTCATTCTGTTTGGTTTAGGTTAGAAGAGGAACAGATTTAGACTGAGAACCAAGGGCTCTGTCTTGCAACTGAAGAGAGGTTGGTAGCGGTAGTAAAGGCTTTTGTTAGGTGGATGCTGCCTGCTAATTCTCCCTGAGTTTTGAAGCTAAACTATGTGGAAACATGCATGGGCTAAGGAAGAGTTATAGACATAAAACAAGTGAAAGGAGACTTTGACAACCCTGATTATTCATTGATGGCAGCACCGAAGATCTAGCTGTCAACAAAGTTCTTGACTGCCCATTAGTTAATTCTAATGCAAGGATCAACAGAGAAAAGATAAATGTGCACATACTCCTATAAAAAAGGAGAAAGAATAAGAAGACAAAATGTGCGTTAAATTGTTTTGTAGAATCTCTGGTTGGAATCTTTGAGTTCTTGACAAAATTTATAATTTATTTTTGTAGAGCACTCTCTGGTTAATGATATCTTCATATATTTCATGTCACTTATTCCTATGAGCCTTATAAGAAAGGCACATTTACTTCCATTTTACAAATGACAAACTGAGATCAAGAGACTAAGTGGTTCTCTGGTGAAGCTATGTGTTAAGGAGGTGGCAGAGTTGTCTGGAACTCCACAGCTCGAAACCCTCTTGCAGAGGCCTCTGTAATGCATGAAAGAAGGAAGGCAGTGCTCAACAATCTGACTGTAAAATTTTATGAACATTCAACTTTCCTTCAAACATACACTAACAAAGTGGAATGCAATTGGCTATCAGCTAAGTGGATTCTTAATTACGCATTTCCGTAAGACCTCTTTTTCATCAATTCATCCATGAATTATATCCTGCATTTAAATGGCTTTTTCCATTTTCTGACAAAGAATACACAAATACTTAATACATCAAATGATCCAACTTTCTTTAAGGGATCTGAAACTTATAGTAAAAATTTTTAAACAAGATTATAAAATAAGACTTTAAAATTAGATACCTTTAACAGAGCACCTATTTTTTAAAACCCAAATGCTTACTAGAGGAAAAAAAAAATAAGACTATAATCAGAAAGAGAAGAGTAAAGTAGAATTATATGATGCTTAATATTTATAAAATATTTTAGAATGAACTTTTCTTTTACTGTGAAAGGGAAATTGGTATAATTTTGCCTGCTTATGACTACAGAAACATATGGAGATTTTTTTTTTGACAGAGATATTTGACATTTATGTATTCAGCTGTAAAATGTTTTCAGGGATGTATAAAAGTTTTGTGGCTGGGTTGGCCAGATAGCTCAGCAGACTAAAGCACCTGCTTAGGCAGACACAGGGACAGAGGTTCAATCCTGGGTGTGCCATGCTGGGTCCTCCCCCAGACACGCTGAATCGGTGATTGAGACTGGGCGTTGTGGTGTGCACCTGTAATCCCAGCTACTGGGAGGCTGAAAAACAGGAGAATCACTATGAAGCTAATCTATGTAGTGAAACCCTATAGACCCTGTACTAACTACACTAAATAAATAAATAAATAAATAAATGTTTTGTGACAAAGTAAACCATAAACTAATGCTGTGTTCATGGGTCTTCCCCATCATATAATGTAAAATTAGAGGTTTTTTTAAAAATGTAAATTCTTAATTTTTATAACTTTAAATATTTATTCTGAAGTATAATTCCTGCCATACTGAAGTGGAATCTCTATGTACTTAAAAACTAAGAACTTTCATTGCTATATTTGTCAATAAATTCACAATTTGGCAGTCAGGTAGCAAGTTTAAATAAAATATCAGAAAGGACTGGTTAGTTTGGCCATAAAACCTAGAAGAATTTTAGTTTTTTGATGACTACAATTTTCTGTTTCTGTTTTAAAATACTTATATTTTGAAAATACTTATGTTTTGAACAATTAGATCTTTTTTATGTATTTGGTACAGGGTCTCACTATGAAGCTCAGACTGGTAGTGATCTTTTTGTTTTCAGCCTCCCCAGCACTGGGATTATAGGCATGTGCTACCACACTTGTTTTCAGTGGCTGGCTTAGTGCTCCCAAGAGTGGTGCTGCATGCCGAGAATCGAGCCCTGGTCCTTACACTTGCCTAAACAGGCACTTAGTCTGTTCAGCTATCTTGCTGGTTCAGTCTTTTGAAAAGAGATATGAACTAATTTTGTTCTACCTAAAGGGTCATAAGGAGGGCTCTCTACTTGTGTAATTGAAAATGAAACACCAAGAAAAATGATTTTGATTGCAATTTATAGAGAACTGTCAGAAATTAGTGAAGTGTCTATTATGATTGAAATGCTTATATTTTTAAAAAATCACTAAATATAGTGTAATGGCTTATACCTTTATATCACTATTTCATTTGTTCCTGCACTGAGATAAAGTGATTAATATTGTCATCCCCTTTACCAATGGCAAGGTGTGTGTACAGGTGTAAGCCATTTGGTTAAATACATATCAAGGAAGAACCAGTTTCAGATTATCTCATACCTGTGATGCCTTTTCATTATTCCCATATAATTGCAAGAAAGATACTGAGATTTAGGAACATCTCTGGAAGGAGGAGGAATCATCTGAACTTAGCTGTCAACAATGGTTAATTAGAACCTTACATTTTTTTTGTACTTGGAAACACAGGTCACCAGCAAAATATATTCAGTGAAGGTATGTGTTTCCCCACAAAGACTATATCTTTTCTTGATTGTCTCATATTTTTCATTTAACTGTGCTATCAGAATGTTCCTGCTACCACTCCCAAACCTTTTTTTTAATTTGTGTTTTTGGTATAGGGTCTCACTACACAGATCAGACTCATGGCGATCTTCCTGTTTTCAGCCTCCTCAGCGCTGTGATTACAGGCGTGTGCCACCTTGCCCAGACTCTGTTGCTGGCTCATCGTGCCCCAGGGGCGGGGCCAGCATGGCATGCAGGAAGTCCAAACCTTCTTTCTCCCCACTCTATCACTTTAAATAACACCTATTCACCATTATATTTCACCTGTGGGGCTGGGGATATAGCTCTGTGGCACAAGTTTCTGCCTGGCAAGTGCAAGGTCATGAGTTTGAATCCTGGTCCTGAAAAAAAAAAAACGCAACCATTATATTTTACCTGCAATAGCACTTTCTTGGTGAACCTTCACTGACTCAAAAATTAGTTTCTTCTGGTATTGGAGTTTGAACCTAGGACCTTCTCCTTTAGCAACATTGCTAGCTCCTTTTAAACATCATTATTACTTTTTTTTTTTTTAATTGGAGACAAGATCATCCTAAATCACTAAGTTGCCCAAGCTGGTCTCAAACTTGTGATTCTCCTGCCTCAGCTGCCAGTGTGCTGGGATTACAGGGGTGTACTACCGTTTCTGGCTCTCACTCCTCAATTAAGTGTAGCTATGTGATGCTTGGTCCCACATCACCTTCGAATTTACCATCCTCTCACATTTTCCTTTATTTTATGACAGTTTCCCATACTACAGCTTAGTCTCCAGGAACAGAAAAAAAAAATGCATGGTTTCATCATTAACATATTTCTTTGTGCCTAGGCTGGAGTAGGCTCCCCACAATAGTTGTTTAACAAGTAGAAAAAGAAAACAAATGTATAGAACCCTGTGTTTGGCAGAGTAATTAGCTATGCACAAGGACTGAGGTTATGAGATGCAAAGCCTTGGAACTGTGCATTAAAAAAAGTTCATGATAACTCAGGAGGAGGGGAGTGAGAGGTAAGGCTAGAAAGACTGGTGGAAATATGGTCATTAGGAAGGTTTGTAAGTCACATTTAAAGATTGTAGAGATTTTACATGTCCTGGGGCATGGCAATGCGTGACTGTACTTCTACACTCTAAAAGGTTGATATAGGAGGATCTTGAATTGGAGTCCAGCCTGGGAAATTTAGTGACTTAGTGAAACGTAGTCTCAAATAAAAAGGAAAAAGGGCTAAGGATATAGCTCAGAGCCCTGGGTTCAACCCCCAATACAAATTTTAAAACTAACATCTCAATGACAACGAAGATGTTACATTATTTTGTAAGTACAGGAGTAAGAGTCACATCCCAAAACTAAGGTTTAATTGAATTTTGAGCATGTCTTAGTTACTTTTTACTTGTTGCTGGGACAAATACCAGACACTCAAAATGAAGGAGGGAAAGGTTTATTTAGCTCACAGTTTGTGGAGGTTTCAATTCATACCCCGCTGGCTCCAAGGCAAACAACAGCAGTTCTTGGTAGTAGAAAACAATGAAGAGCAGAGGAGGAGCAACAGCAGTGGCGTCCATCAAGCCTCTCTCTTCCAAACTCTGCACCAGCCCTCCACTGTGAAGACTGGAGCTCCTCCAAAGTGTTGTGGCTGCAAAGATCAAGCTCCTCCAAAGACCAGGACTTCTCCAAGGAAGCGGGGCAGGGCGGGGCAGCACACAGTCTTCCTCAACTCCTTTTTATACACTTTTTGGGCTGAATCACCCTGGAGTGGCCCATCTGGCCTTAGGGTGGAACCAATCACACCCCAGGCCAGGCCCTCCATCCTGCAGGATGGGGCCCCCACAGCCCAGAACCTGCAGAGCCAATCCAGCCAAGCTTCTTCAAGTTGACACAATGTATCAGCTACCATAGAGCATATCTTGGTGAAAGTCAGGAATATGATAACTACTTAGACACATATTTCAGCAACACAGAGTTATCTGGCTCTTGTGGGTACTATTTAGATGGAGAGTGAGTGCATTTGAAAGCTATTGGGGCCAGGCATAGTGGCAATCCTACCACTCAGGAGGCTGAGGCAGGCGGATCAACATAAGTTTGAGGCCAGCCTAGGGTATATAAGTGAATTCAAGGCCACTGTACACTGTATACTGATTCCCTGCCTCAAAAAATGTTATTTAGGAAGAACCTTATTTGGTGATTCAGTAGTGAAGCAGTTCAGGGTAGTTTATAGCTTTCTATCTGAGGTAGAAGAATAGAAAACACTGGAGAAGAAGCAGGTTTATTTGGTGGGGAAACAAGCTTGTGTTTTACTCTAAAGTTTTGGAAATATGTGTTTTAACCAGTGCTGAGTCAAAAGAAGTAGATTTCTATATTCAAAGTCTCTTTGTATCCTGAGACATAGCCAAGTTTTAGAATGAAAACTCCCAGAACACTCCAGGACTCCAGCTGAATTATTCAGAGTTCCTTACAAAAAGATACTGAGATTCATTAGTGTTATGAAAGTAAAAAGAGAGGGGTCTTTTTGCTTTTTTAATAAGAAATGAGAGATAATCAAGATCTTAACAATGACTCTTTGTTTTAAATGATGAGGCTCTGAAACCATTGATAGAGTCTACTAACTAAAACTAAAACTATCTCTACTAACCTTTGCCTGTCACTGAGATGATGGCCGTAATAATACATTTAAGTTAGCATTTAGGAGTCTACCCAACTCATCATAAGGTGAACACATCGATGGCAGATAGTGATTTCACTGATAGAAGCTGTGTCTGCTCATGACACAGGAAGGATGGTCTGAAAAAGAAGTCAAACACTTGTTCCCATAAACAAGTGACTTTATTTGCTTTCTTTTGCTGCACTGCCCATGAACCTCATGTAAATGTAAGCTGTGAGAGGCAAATCTCCATGCAGGTTCATCCCAAATGAAGGAACAGGATATAACCAAAAAGGGTGACATTTCTAACAGTTCTTAAGTGAAAAACTATTTTCGGTATTTCTTCTCTTCTTGTTTTACTTGCTCCTATTCTACATAGCTAAGCTATCCTGCATAGGACCATAAGAATTAAGAGGCTCCTGGGCTGGTGATATGGATCACGAGCTAGCATGTATGAGGACCAGGGATTGATTTCCAACACACATGTAGGTAGAGACAGACAGACAAATAGACAGAAAGGCAGACAGGCAAGTAGACAGGCAGACAAGCACACATATAACTCATTTACCTTTTGAGAGATGGTGGAAACTTCTTAACATAAGGAAATCATAAATGTCTAAGGAGAAGGAAATACCAATTACACTGATTTTATTATTACTCATTGTATACAGGTGTTAAATTATCACATTGTAGCCCATAAGGATGTAAAATTATTACATGTCAAAAAAGAAATAGTTTGCATTCTTGTTCAGTGGGAATATCCCTTGAAATAGTATGAATGTCAGAGAAACATTTACACACACATTTTCAATGTTAGAAAAACTGAAATGAACAGCCTAAAGTGTGCAGGCAATTTAAAAGCATATCCTGCCAACACTCAAGTTTGAACTCCTATGTTTTGAAGATACCCTCAGACATGAAAGGAAAATGTAAAAGTAGATGAATAATATATACAGCTTGTGTTTTTTTCTATTAACAGCCAATAGCTGTGAAAGTAGTTTATGTATGACTGAGAAAAAAAATGAAAACCAGTTTGGAAAGTTTTTTTTTTTTAAAAGATTCAAGTCTAAATATTATAGTATTATTGTCCAATACAGTATTCTATTTGTAGTGTTTACATTATTATTAATTATTATTTTGTGCTAGGGACTAAGCACAAAATAGTAGACAAACACTACTATTGAGCAACATATATCCTCATCTCCTTAACTAACATTTATGATTCTATAAAATATGCATTCTATTATAGTTCTTTAATTTTAGAATTTTACCATCCTAATCTTTTTTTTTTCCGGCACTGGGGATCAAATAGAAGTTTATCATCCTAAATTGCTCAAAACACACAAAAAATGCATTCAGTGGTTTTTCAACACAGTATTTTTTCACAATCTCCAATGTATAGCATTTTGTTTAAACAACAGCATTCAACGTAAGGTTTTAGTATTTTATGTTGTAGACTAAGACCTAGAGCATAGTAGAATTATTGGGAATTACATGTCTTTATCTATGGCTTTGTTCCATGACTCAATATATGTAAAAGCAGCATCAGTTTAGAGATGTCTTCCATTGCCAGAGATCTTCCAACTATAAGCATTCAACTGCATGGATTGCATTTACTTTTTGTAGATAGCTTGGAAGCTAGCCTAAGTATTTTTGTCTAAAAAAGATGTGTCAATAGCTTGCATCATGTGGCCAAGGCCAACTTCCTGACACTGGCTCCCTTTTCCTTTTGTATTTTACAACATCTCCATGATTTATGAGCTCCATAGCTAAGGCAAATGCCATAACCACTACCACCATCACCTTTTTCCTCATTGTCATCGTGATAACGGGGCTCCCATATTGGAGCTTCTCTAAATCCTACTAGTTTAAAACCGTTTCCCATTAAATTCACTGCACCATTCTCTTTGATCTTGGACACACAAGCCAGGTAGGAGAATTCTTATGCCTGGGACAAGGGTAAGAGGAGCGAAGGAATGGAGGCCTGTTTCTTTAAGTGGTGGCAGATAAATAACATTCACCCTCTGCTCCTTCTCCTGCATCATCCTGCCATCTCAAGAGTAGCTGTGCTGCTCCGTGAGCACTTCATTTAACATTTACTGGACAGTAGGAGAATGAACAAAGTGTAGCCACTAGATTAAACTAAACATTCATAGTTCTCATTTGTTGCAGTTGCTTAGGCCAAAAATCTTGGACTGACGCTTAATTCATTTCCCCTTTGTATCCCTATCAGCAAATATTTGGGGATTTATCTTCAAAGTATAACTAGGGTCAGGTGCCTCTCCCCATTTACACTCCAGTACAAGCTGCTGCTGTCTTTCATCCAGATTATTGCAATAGCCTCTTAATTGATCTTCCCACTCCTACTCTGGGTCTCTATACTCAATTCATGCCAGGCCTGGTGGTGTATACCAGCAGTCCCAGGTATTTGGGAAGCTGTGTCAGGAAGATTCATTTAAAAATATAAAGTAAAAAAGGCTGGAGATGCAGCTTACCAGTGGAACACTCCTGGGTTTGACCTCTAGTATCAGAAACAAAACAAAACAACAGCAACAAAAAACCCCACCTCAATTCATAATAGCCACAGTGATCCTTTTAAAAATATTTGAAAATGTAAGCCAGCTCTAAGTTAGGTCATGTTGCTCCTTTGTTCAGAATCCTTCCCATATTTTCCCGTCTCACTCTAAGCAAAGGTCAAAGTCTTCCTAATGAAATGACCTACAGGTTTCTATGTCTGCCACCTGTCCCACATCCCTGCTACTCCACTCTCAATCACCCTCACTGATCTAGCTTTAATCTAAATCTTTGTTTGAAATGTGCTATCTTCCTAGAATGCCTGTGTCTCCATGGCTAATTCTTTCTCCTCCTCTAAGTCTTTGCTAAAATGTAAATTGGCAGGTCTCCTTCAAAAACATAGTTTTTTTCAACAACATAATTTAAATCATGCCTCACACATACCCATTCATTCACTCATATCCCTCATATCCTTCTTTACTTATGTCTCTTTCCCTTAGTTTTACTGCCTCTTCACAAGGCATTTCCTTGTTATTATTTAATGTCTGTATCCTCAAAGAGAAAATGAATACCTCAAGGAGAGAAATCTTTGTTTACGCTGCTCAAAAGGCTTTGAAAGGGGGCTAGGGAGATGGCTCCGTGACACAAGTGCCTGCCTGGCAAGTGCAAGGTCATGAGTTTGAACCTTGGCCCCAGAAAAAAAAAAAAAAAGGCTTTGCAAATAGTCCAGAAACATAATGGGTATTCAATAAATGTTTGTTGAGTGAATGAATGAATGAAATGTTAGAAGTACCTATCAACCTACCACACTGGCCTCAAACCGGTGATAGAACCATGAGAGGGCTCAGTGGCCTGTAATCCTTTCGACAAATGTTTCTTGAGTTATACCTGTGCTCTGGGTACTGTGCTAGGTGGATGCGGGGTCATGACAATGAATAACACCATCCTTATCTAAAAGATGACCTAGAAATAATGAATTAAACGTTATCGGTTCAGGTGGCAAGGATTGTAAAAGAGGTCAGAATGTGGTAAATCAGAGCACAGGAAATGAAGTTGTCACTCTGGAAAATGGTAGGAAGGCCACCAGCACAGGAATCAGTAGGTGTCTGCGCTTTAAAGTCAGAGCTGTCCAGTAGACTGATGGAGAGTGGCATTCTTGGCTGAGTACAGGCTAAGAGCAAAAGACCTGGCAATCTGGGAGCTGGCTATTCTGCTACAAGGCACATGGGTGAGGAGAGGGGAAGGCAGAGAAGACACAGAAAACAGTTTGGGGGAGGGCAGCACCAAACTGGTATGTTATCCAGAACTTTCCACAGGCTCTTGAAGGGCAGTGGAGCTCTTAGAGAAGGGTGTGCCAGACTTTGGATTTTTACCCCAAATATCAAAGTCTCTCTATTACCAGTTCATTGGAGATATAGTGCTGACAGATATTATCTAAACATTCTAAAATCATTTCTATATTATTCTTTGAAATAAAGTGTTGTTATTTTTCTTTCTGTTTTCATGATGTTACTCATTTTCTGAAATGGAGCCATTATATTAACCTTATCTATTGATGGAATGAACAAGTGACTATATTCTGCTGTACAGCTGTCCAAAATGATAATAAATAATAAGCCCACCCCCACCCAACCCCCTGAGAAGAAGTCTTCCCTGAGTTCACAATTTACTTCCTCTTGTGCTTAAGTGGAAGGGCCCTGTTGTTCAAGTCTTAGGTTCGGTGAACTTAGTTCACCCTCGTTCCATCATCTATGATTTTGTAGAACTTGGCTACGTGCCTGCTGTTTTTTCCACAGAAAATTGTCTGAAAAGTATACCAAGAGTTTTCCCTTTGACATTTGTTTTAGCTCTAATCTTGCATTTGAGCAAACTTCACTTTTTTTACTACAAAAGTAGTTTCTCATAACTTTTAAAAATTACCATCATATTATTTTTAAGATTCAAATAAGTGGAATATTGGGCTTTCCAATGTTTTATTATCCACCATTTTCCTAACTGTTCATCTTGATACTCATAGAATGGTAGAGCACTGAATTAATTAATTAATTAATTTATTTATTTACTTTTGTGGGATTGAACTCTGGACCTTGTGCTTGCAAGGCAAACACTTATGCCACTGAACTACCACCCCAACCCAGAGCACTGAATTTAAGCTACATTAAAAACTACTTAATAGAATATCAATGATTGACAGAAAATACCAATTGCAAGATAAGTCTAAGATATTTGATACTCAGAAAGACAGTGATGTTAAGCTCAATTATCTATGTTAGAGAGTAATAGTATCATGAAGCGTCTCTACTGGAGGGTTGAGAATGTAAGTTAACAGACCAAAAACTGGAGAAAAAGAAGGGCTACGAGGATAACCAACATTTTGGCCCTAGCCCTTCAAGGTCAGTGAGGACTCAGGACATAAGAGAACCTGTGCTGTAACATCCTATAATTTTGTGGTTTCCCAAATTTTCTGTTCAAGGAGATTAAAGGACCTCAGAGGAGAGGGATAAATGTAGTGTGTCTAAGGAGAGTCACCTAGAGAAAAAACATTCTCTCAGGCTTTCACAGAGAGCAAACTGGTCAAGCAATGGCTGTGACTCGTCCTGATGGCTGACACTGGCAACAGCTCTACAAAGCACTGTACATGGTTCCAAAGTTAATCCTGAGGGGATTTGACCCTGGAAGATACAAAAGATAAATGGTTTGCTGTACAGGTCTGGCCTTAACTTGCCCTTGATCACCCAGCAGAAAAGCTTAATTATGAGG
>PVKN010032930.1:0-12152 GCA_004027915.1 Capromys pilorides
AGTGGAATAAGCACTTGCCTGGCAAGCACAGGGTCCTGAGTTCAATCCCTGGTACCTCAAAAAAAAAAAAAATGGGTTTGGGGGTTCCTGGAATACTCTAATTTGAATGGATCTAAAGATGCCATAGTGTCATCTTCTAATTCTTTGGAGAATACTGATAGACCTTGGCATGAACTGCTTAAAATTATATGCAATGTAGACCTATTTGACTATCCTAATTTACCATTTGTTAGATGTACAGAATTTAGGTATTCCATTCATGAAAGTTTTGAGTACTTTTGGCAGAGTGGGAAGTATGATTCTGGATGGTTGTTCTTAGCATCTTTGGGCAAACGAATGAAGGACAACAGAACAATCTTTGGAAGTCTAAAGTCTCCCAACTATGAGGACAAATTAATAAAGGAAACTAAGAAGCTCAAAGATTCAAATTCCCAGCTCCAGACACACATAAGAAATTTAAAAGTCTCCAGGTGCGTCCTGAAAGAAATTTATCCTTTAGCCACAAAGCCAAAATCACAGAAACCCAGACACAGACCCTCCTAATTCAATTGGCTGAACTACAATGTAAGTTTAATGCTCAGCCTTGAAGGATATCTGAAGCAAAGGTGAGAGCACTGATCATAAAAGACCAGAACTCCATACACTGTGATGGAGACACACGGGGAAGCATGAGGACACTGAAGCTGTGGAGTTTCTAGATGCTAATGAGATTATCTTGCCAGAGGAAAAGCTTCCCCCACCTGCAGTAGGGGAGTCCTTCCCAGCCCCACCCCTACCTCCCGTGGTGTTTGGCTCCTCTAGTATTCTTGAAGAAATGAATCCTATGTTGAACAAGAAGGATAACGCTGATCCCCACCCTGTTATGGTTTGTGTCAGCCATGGTGTTCCCAAAAGTGAAACAGAACAGAAGCCTACAAAATTTTTACTAGATTTATATAATCAAAAGCATTTAAGGGCAAGTGAACAGAAACCTACTTCCAATTGTGATAACAGAGAATCATCACCCCTAAACTAATTCCCAGATTTGAGTCAGGTTAGAGACCCAAAACCCCTTGAATGAAGGAAGTTTCTTGATACACTAACAATGTATACAATCAATCTTTCTTCCATCCTTCCCCATAGGAAATCTAAGGCCTTTTGCTCCAGTGCCTGTACATTGGGGGCAGGGAAATGATCGTTTTGGGGACTACTGGACACTGGTTCTGAAATAACACTGATTCCAGGGGATCCAAAATGTTGATGTGCCCTCTAGCAAGAGTAGGGGCCTCTGGAGATCAGCTGATCTGTTGAGTTTCATCCAAGGTCCATCTCACAGTGAGTCCATCAGGTCTTTGACTCCATCTTGTAGTCATTTCCCCTGATCTAAAGTGCATAATTGGGACAGATTCACTTAGTATTTGTCAGAATCCTTATGTTACGTTGTCTAAGCTATAGCTTCAGGGCTTCTATCATGGAGAAAGCCAAATGGAAGCCATTAGAGTTGATTTTTCCTGGTAAAATAGGAAACCAAAAGCATTATTATATTCCTGGATAGACTGCAGACATTAGTGACACTATTGAGGACTTGAAGGATTCAGGGGGTGTGGTTCCTACCACATCTCCATTTAATTTTCCTATTTATCCTATGCAGAAGACAGATGGGTCCCAGAGAATGATGGTAGATTAAGTAAACTGAATCAAGTGAGACTGGAATTGCAGCTACTTGAGCAAATAACACAAATCCTAGTATTGTATGCAGCTATTGATTTGGCAAATATCTCTTCTCCATATTTATCCATAGGACCATCAGAAATAATTTTCTTTCATCTGGAAAGGCCAGCGATACACCTTTACTGTCCTACTTCCATTTTTTTTAACACTCCAGCCCTATGCCTTTCTCTCCCACAAGATATCACACAGGCCAATTATATTAATGATGTTAATATGATTGGCCAAGTGACCAGGAGGTAGCAACCACTCCAGATTTTTTAGTAAAACACTTGAGAGCCAGATGTTTTGGAATAAACCCAGTGAAAATTTAAGGTCATTCTATGCCAGTGACACTTCTAGGTGCAATAGTGTGGGGCATGCAGTGATAATATCTTCTAAGGTGAAAGACAGTTGTTGCATCTAGCTCCCCCCACCATCAAAAAAGAGGCACAATGCCTGGTGGATCTATTTAGATTTAGGAAGCAACACATTCCTCACTTAGGTGCCCTACTCCATTCCACTTACCGAGTGACTTGGAAAGTTGCTAGCTTTGAGAATGGCCTGGAACAAGAAAAGGCTCTGCAATAAGTGTAGGCTGCTATGCAGGCTTCTCTGTTATAGCAACCATTTCATCCAGCAGATCCAATGGTTCTTTTTTTGTGGGACCAGGGTTTGAACTCACAACCTTACACTTGCCAGGCAGGTGACTGTGCCACAGAACTAGCTCCTCAGCCCCATGATCCAGTGGTTCTTGAAATGTCATCAGCAAGTAGAGATGTTATTTGAAATCTCTGGAAGACCCTCATAGCTGAATCACAGTAGAAGCCTTTAGGATTTTGGATCAAGTCTCTGCTATCATCATAGAAGACAACTATTCTCTTTTGAAAAACAGCACTTGGCATGCTACTGGGCTTCAGAGAAGCTAAACCCTTGACCACGGGACACAAGGTCACCATGTAATCTCAGTTACCTATCATAACCTGTGTATCATCTGATCTACCAAGTCACAAGGTTGGATGTGCACACCAAAGGTCTATCATTAAATGGAAATAGTACATACATGATTGCGCCACAGGATGGTTAGAGGGCACAAGTAAATTACATGAGGAATTTACCTAGATGCTTATGTTTCCTAAACCTGTTATATTGCCTTCTGTTACCTAACAAAAACCTATAGCCACCTGAGGTGTAACATACGATCAGCTGTAAGAGGAAGAGAAGGGTAGAGCCAGTTTACAGATGACTCTATACTTATGCAAGCATCAACTTCAAGTGAACTTTCACAGACATTACAGCTCCTTTCTGGGATATGCCTGAAGGACAATGGTGAAGGTAAATCATCACAGTGGGCAGAACTTCAGGCAGTACATCTGGTGGTGCATTTTGCCTGGAAGGAGAAATGGCCAGATATGCAACTGTGTACTGACTCATGCATACTGTTACAAGATCAGAAGCTTGAAAGGAATATAACTAGAAAATTGGTGACAAAGATATTTGAGGAAGAGATGTGTGGATGGAGTTCTCCATATGGGCAAAGAATATAAAAAATATTTATTTCCCATGTAAACAGTTACCAAAAGGTGACCTCAGTAAAAGAAGACTTTAATAATCAAATGGATAAGATGACCTGTTCTGCAGATGGTGGTCAACTTCCTTCTTCAGCCACCATTGTCATTGCTCAATGGACTCATGAAAAGAGTGACGATGGTGGCAAGGATGGAGGTTATACATAGGCTCAGCAACATGGACTCTCATCAAGGCTGAGCTGGGTACAGCTACTGCTGACTGTTAATATCCCAGCAGCAGCTAACAAAGAGTCTCCCAGCATGGCACCATTTCCCAGAGTGATCATCCTGGAACCTGATGGCAGGTTGATTATACTGGACCACTTCCATCATAGAAAGGACCATGGAATGTCCTCGCTGAAATAGATACTCATTCTGTTTGTGGATTTTCCATCACTATATGAAATTCTTCCGCCAAAACTGTCATCCATGAACTTACAGAATTTCTAACCCACTGACATGGAGCTCCATTTAACACTGTCTCTGACCAAAGACACATTTTACAAGCAAAGAAGTGAGGCGATGGGTTCATGTGCATGGAATTCACTGGTCTTACAATGTTCCTCACCATTGAGAAGTAACTGGATTGATAGAAAGGTGGAATGGTCACTTGAAGACACAATTACAGTGCCAGGTAGGTAGCAATAGCTTTCAGGGACTGGATAAATATCTTCAAGAGTTATATGTGCTTTGAATCAGCATACACTATGTGATATTGTGTCTCCCATAGCCAGGATTCATGAGAGCAAGACTCAGGTGTTAAAAATAGGACTGGTATACCACTCAGCATTACTCCCAGGGATCCACTAGCCAAAGTTTTGCTCCCTGTTCCTGAAATCCTATGTACTGCTGGCTTAGCAGTCATTAATCTGGTCATTTTGGTCTACTTGTGCCTCTGAGTAAACAGCCTAAACAGGGAGTTATCATGTTGTCAGGAGTGATTGACCCATACTATCATGGGAAATTGGACTATTACTCCACAATGAAGGAAAGGAAGAATACACTTGGAGTACAAGAGATTGCATAGGGCATCTCCTATTACTACCAATACCCTATCGTTAAAGTCAATGAGAAACTATAACAAACTAATCCAGACAGAATGGCAATGATTAGAAATGAAAGTATGGGTCACTCCACCAGAGAAAGACCCAAGAGCAGCTGAGATACTTGCTCAAAGCCAAACATATGTATAATGTGTAGTTTTCAATACTAGCTATGATCTCATGATCAAGTACAGAAATGAGGATTGTAATTGTACTAGTTCTCTCCTAATATGATCCTTATATAACGTAATGTTGACAGACTTAATACTGATACTTAATGATTTTTAAACCTATGCTATAATGCTCAAGTTATGAAACGTTAAGAGTAAGCGTCACTCAAAGAAAACTTGCCTTCTATTATGGGGAAGCAATTAGTGCATTTCTGTTTGTATTTAGGATATTTATAATATGGTAGATGTAATTATGGGCTTGTTTTCATACCTGGAGACTTGTTTAAAGAAACATGTCTGGGGCCAGCGAAATAGCTCAGCAGATTAAAGCACCAGCAAGCAGGTGCAGGGGCCAGGGTTTCAATCCCTGGACCTGCTGTGCTGGCCCCGCCCCTGGGGCACACTGAGGCATCAAATGAGACTCAGCTTGGCGGCACATGCCTGTAATCCCAGCTCTTTAGAGGCTATCAACAGGAAGATAACTATGCGTCCAATCTAGTGGTGAGACCCTGAATACTCTGTAGGCCCTTCCCTAAAATACAAAATAGAAAGAAAGAAAAAAATGGAAGAAAGAAAGAAAGAAAGAAAGAAAGAAAGAAAGAAAGAAAGAAAGAAAGAAAGAAAGAAAGAACCATGTCTGATTGTCAGATTAATGATGGTTGAATTATGGTGGTTGATTGATTGTGTAAATTTGAGTGAGAGAAGCTCAACTAAGTTGGCTCAGCACTTACACACCCTAGTGTGTAGAAGACCTTAGGGCAGCTTATTGCTTGGATAGTGTAAAGGAGACATGAAGAAGGATGGATCCACTGCTGTTTCTGTCTTCATTTTAAACATCATCTACTGGACTCATCATCACAGATCACAGACTCTTCAGCTTCCACCACAGATCCTTCAGCCTTCTAGCATACTGTTCAGTCCTCCATCACAGAATTATCAGGCTTCTGATATGGACTCACTCAGGATAGTGCACTAAGCTCCGGATCGTTGACTGGATCCTTCAGACTCCACTGTGCAGACAGGCCCCCCTGTATTCTTGCACATCTGACTATGGGTGACATTTGCAAACCAGACTTATAAATTCTTACATACTTGTATATCTTATATCTGTTTCTCTAGTAAACACTAAGTGATACAATGGGATTAGTATCATTAAAACAAAAGGCTCAAGGGGTATCCATGTCCCTTTCTGCCATATGAAGATACAGCAAGAAGGTGCCATCTATAAGCCAGGAAGGACATTCTCACCATACAATGAATGTCCCAGCACTTTACCCTCGGGCTTGGTGATAAACTATTCAGTCAACTGCATTTTGTGTTAGAATCCAAATAGACTAGATACTTGCTAATGTTGATGTCATCATTTATCTACTACACTGCCTAGGAGGATGCACTTCATAAATAAATTGGTTTGTTTTTATAAGTGGCTATCTTAGTTAATTTGGGCAGCTATAGGGAAATACTTATGGATGGCTTATGAGCAATAGAAATTTATTTTCACATTCTAGAGGCTGGAAGTCTGAACATAGTACTAACATGATTGATCAGGATCTTTTCTTGGTTGCTGACTGCCAACCTCTTACTGTGTCTTCACATGACAGAGAGGGTAAAATTCCCTTTAGGGTCTTTTGTACAGTGGCACTCCTCCTATTAATGGAGGTTCTACTCTTATGACCTAATTGCTTCCCAAGGGACCCACCTCCTAAAACATTCACATTGAAGGTTAGGGTTCTAGCAGGAGAATTCTGGGAGATGAGGAAAGACACAAATATTCTATCTATACACAGACTTAGATATTTTATATGTGTTACCTTTCTGAATTGAGTGAGGTCATTACCTCAAGAATTGTATAATAAACTTCATCATTGAATGAAGGAAATTTTGCTGCATTCCTTCTTGAAGGGAAAAAATATCCTACGGCTCAACAAGCCCCTATCATATAAGCCACTTTTCTTTACTCACAATTTCACATTAAGTTATGTGGTGTTTATTTTTTTCTTTGAGAAAAATTGTCATCTCAGAAAGTGAACGAAAATGATTTTTGAGCTTACCATTTGGGCCAGAGCCAGCTTGAAGCTCAGAACATAGGAAGGTAAAAGTTTCTTACGATCTCTCTTCTCTGCACATGACATGAATTCACAAAGACGTTTCATCCTCTCCCTGTGGTTCAGTCTCAGACAGAGGCAGATTTCAACCTGCCACTGGTCAGACAAGAAAGGACTAGAAAGAAACGGTCGGCATTAACAGCCTTATCTTAGTTGCCATTTTCCCCTTTTCTGTTGATGCTTGCTTTGTAGCCCTCTCCCAGCTTCTCCCATGTGCTCAGGAAGCCTCAGGAAATGCTTCACCCAGAAAGCAGCTCCTGCTTTCCCCTTCTGCCACAATCACACTCAGACATCCAAATGAATCTTAATAATTTAGCAAAATTGAATTTAGCTTCTCTCGACCATAACAATTAGTATTATCCATCGTGACCAAATGTGGAATGTAATTTAAAAAAACCCAACATAACCACCGACCCTGAAGTGTCCCAGGAAAATGCCTAATTTGCATACAGCTGGGCCAGTGCTGTGTCTTCTGCATCTGCTGTGCTGAGAACAATGTCTTCATGCATGCAAAGTGGAGATGCAAATGACAAAGACAGAAAGCCACTCTCAGGATCTGCAGCCACTCAACTGAATTTTAATGTTACAGACAAATCCTTCTTGAGTCATTGTGGATATTCATAGTGAGTGGGGGAGATGGCATTGATCTGGCCTTGCCTTGTCGCACTGAACATCTGCATTCATTCAGTTAGTCCTCAAATGATCACTGAATATCTTTAGATTATTCAATTAAGCAACAAGTATCAGGATGACTATCTGCAGTAGCTGGACCAGTGTGAGTTGATTTTTCTTCTGTGACTAGAATTCCAGAAGTATAATTAATGCAGGCTCAGCAACATTAAGTGCTGGCATTTTCTGAGCTTTCTTTTATGATGGCTATAGTGGTTACAGACAGCATTGATGTAGTGTAATCAAAATATTCAATGAATCTGTAAACTTTTCAAAAACTATATTATAATAAAAGGCATATTGCCATTAATCCTCCTGAAAAAAAATTCTTTCTTGCTCCACCACACTTATCCCATGGACCTCACAACCTTCTGAAGCAGTTTTAGAAATCCTCTTTCATGTCTCTAGTTGCACTGTCATGGCCACCCTGGTATTCTGAATGAGTTCAAAATGTTTACTTGTTATCGTCACTCTGAATTTAGGAAAGTGCAGATCCAGGAAGTAAGGTATGTGAGGATGTTTTGATTTGACAGAATTGTAAAGTGTGTCAGAAGATAGCAAAATCAAGGGATAAGTGTATCCAAAGCAGATGTGAATATTTTGAGGAGAGTAATGGCAATATATATTTTACTATAATAATTTTCAAACTTTATGCACTTGCCATATTAGTTGATCACATCTTGTGCCCCTTCCACAGACACACTCAATGGAGGAAGAGGGAAAATTCAGGTCTAAAACACAGTGAATGCATTTTTCTGAGAAAATCAAAACCTTTTTCAGAGTACCTTCTTCAGCAGATCTTTACTTGTTTTCAAAACTCAATTACAGACATGTAATCCATACATTCATAAATCATTTCGTGTCCAAATTTTGGAGCAGAAAGTATCACTGGGAAATTGGTCAGGGAGTGGCTTTTCTGGAGCTTAGACTTCTGGCCACAAATTCTGTGCTAGGGACTTTGCTTGGTGCCTTAAATATAACTGTAAATGAACAGTGCCTCAAGAAGTTTAGTGAGGTGATAGGGAGAATAACACTTAAATTCTGTAAAGAAATGAGGGCATAGTACCATGAAAGCCTGAAAGAAGAAGAAAACTTTAATCAAATGAGGAAATAGTCCAGAAAATCTTTAGTTTTGGCCTGCTGTTTAGCTATTTCTCATGCTAGTTGCTTTCTTCTACGTGAAAGACTGGGCTAGACCAAGACAAGGAACAAAGACATAATGTAGACTCATCAGAAACAGAGGAAAAACAAAAGCCTTTAGACAGTTAGGGCTAAGGGTAATTTGTTTACACATGTTGTAGACCAAGCAGAATAGTGAGTCTGGGACTTAAATCCTAACTCAACTAGATACATCAAATAGTTTCCAGTTACTTATAGCACTTTTCTCTAGAAAGCTTTACGTAATTTAGCTATGGAGTGCTGACAGGTGGATTCTGTGTGATGTCTGCAGTGTTGTTCCATTTAACATGTTAGATCAGATAGTGCTCATCTCCTTTGCTACAAATTCCCAATGAGAGAGAGAACACCTGGGCGAAGGCTGTAATATGTGAGAGGTCTATACACAGTGGCCCAGTGGCAGGCGAGCCATAGCAACAGTGAGAGCCACTCATGAGAAGGTACAAAGGAATGAAGTGTTTGGAGAAAGGGATGCCATTCAGATTGGCTGGATCTAGCAGGAGAAGGTACTCAGGTTTCGTTCTAGTCTTCGGAGTGATGCATCAGAGGCAGTTCTAAGCCAGATTTGGGACGCTAAGACACCTTGCAGGAAGCGTATGTGCATCCACAGGATGAACAAGTGCCAGGAACACGAGAGAGAGGCAGGGCCCATGGCAAAGTGGGCAATTTCAACTCCATGCAAAGGAAAAGCACTACTAGACCCCCAATTTTAATGTAAAATCTCCTTATTTGTAAATAGTGGCCACTAGCCTTCATTACTAAAAATCTCCATGGGGGAGAATAAAACAGAATCTGCACATCAGTTTGCACAGTTCTTACCTTTATGTTACTTAGGTTTATGATGTCTTAGAATTAGTGTGACTAGAAAACATCAGCATCTTCTTTAACCAGCAAAGTGAGTAGCCAGAGATCAAGATACCTGTTATGGTTTGTGTATAGGTGTCCCCCGAAGCCACAGGCAGTCATAGTGCATCTTCTGGAGTTTGTGATTGATTATTATGAGTGTGGTGCTGCTCCCACCCTGTGGAAGGTAATTTGCATTACAATGTTAGGAGGGGAGAGAGGCTAGCTAGCTGCCTGAGCAGCTGTTACTCCCTTTGCTCTCTGCTCTTTGTTACCACCAGGAAAGGTTGCTCTCTGCCATGTGCTGCTCTGCCTTGGTGCCAGCTGAGTATGGACTGAACCTCCAGGACCTGAGAGCTAAATAAGCCTTTCTTTCCTTCCCTAATTATGAGTGTTGAGTATTTGTCCCAGCAATGAGAGAGGAGTAATTCCAACAGTGCCATTTAAAAATGTCCTGCCTCTGATTGCTTAATTCTAAAATCAGTGCTTTTGAAGGTTGATGCATGTCATGTTTCAATTTGATTGAAATTTAATATAGTGCAAAAATATAAACACTAAAACAGCACTTCTAATAATGACCCAGTGTACTGTGTTATATGTGTCTTCTCAGCATTTTGCTATTTGAATCTATAATTGATGCAAATGTTTGGGCTTTGTCTGATATCTCCAAACATTCATGTTTTCTTTGAATATTCATTTTAGAAAAGTATTTTCTGTATGCATTTGGATGTGTGACACATGTTATATGGAAATTCTTGAAGACACAAAACGTGTTTTTCATGATTCCGTGCATTGCCTGGATGGTTTCCTCAGGGCAGGGCTGGCTCAGCTGGAGCTGGAGCTAGGAAGGCCTCACCCCATGAGTGATGCTCGGTGGACTGATCCAGGAAGGCCTACAGTAGGACACCTGTTCTCTGCTTCTTGATACTCTTTGCTGTGGTCTGCTTAGGACTCCACAGAGCACTTTCAGATCTTTTCCTCTGTGTGCATGCTATGGCTTTATTGGCCAGTCAAGGCATATAACAGAAATCAATAACATGGGCCAGAGAAAGAGACTAGTCACTTTGTAAAGTGAGAGGAAAAGAAAAGTCACTTTGTAAAGGGATGATTAGAGAGAGATCTGCAGATAGGAAGTAGACTGCTTTTCTGCACTCTGAAAGTGAAAAGCTAGTATCACCTGACATAAAGAGATGGTAAAGTTAAAAAAAAGAAAAAAGTTGATCACACCATTCCTAAGTCTTATTGCTGCTTAAGTTTCCAAGCCACCATGACTAGGTTTTGCTATTGAACTCTGCTGAAGTACTATATCTTGCTTTCAATTCACTTTACTAGTAGCCAAGAAATTCAGCTGGAAAAGCAGATATTATGTGGTTTAACACAGTAGAATTTTGTGTCTAAACTTTTTGCAGAAATAAAGCATTCCTGTCTTTATGTTCCTATTCTCCTTTGACTGTTTTGATGCCATGGTTGATAAGAACAGGACGATTTGTGATATCCCACTATTGTAAGTTTTCCTTTTTGTTTGTTGGCACTTTCTATACATTAACACTGTTTAAAGTAAGTAGTATTATTGAAATCAAGCACTGATGATCTTGCATCACTCATTTCCTCATTTACTTTAAAATTAATAAGTGAAGCCTCTGTTATTATTTTGTGTAGCTCATACTGCCTATTCTGTAATTAGAAATTAGGAGCCTATAGCCAAGGGCATATAAATATTTTCTGATAAGTAAAACTAAACACTACCAAAACAGCCCAGACATAGCAAGGGGGAAAAGAAAGACATTCTAGTTATTATCAGAGCATGATTTCATTTTTTGTACAATTAATGTATGCTAATCATAGATAAAATACTTTAAAAAATAATTAACCATGCTAATTGTATGTTGTAGAGTAGAGGGAAAAAAACCCAAATCAGCTGACTGTTGTTTTGTGCTTCTCGAGGAGTTGGTGGACAAAGGTAGATTCCTTGCAAAGAGCCATCAGGTACTTCTTGTTGAGTCACGGAAATGGGCAAGCAACAAATTATTCTACTACCTCAAACATCCCCAAATCAAGTTAGATCTGAGTGCTCTATGTTCATGGATTATACATTTCATCCTCACATGAAAGGCAAATTATGTTTTCTGAAGATAAATTAATTATAACAAACCCAAAGGCGCTGTTCTCCTCCAGAGACTGAGTGAGTGCAATGGAGTTGTAACTCATTCTCTTCTTTTACCAAACATCTGTGTTAACACATTCACAAGCATCCGTGAGACAGGAAAGTGTAGCTGAGAGCTGGGAGCTTTCATCCAGGCCTCAGCCCTCCTCAGGTTTCCTCGTTCTCACTTGTAACTCACACAGCCACCCGTGACATCCTAATAAAATAAAAGAAATAATGTGTCTCATTCAATTCTCCAGGAGTTGGCTTCTTAGACAGTAGGTGAGCCCCGGGTGCGAGCCACTTCTTTCCTCATTGGTATCAATTTTTATAGATCTAAAGTGGCCTCAGAGGCTTGTGTGCCCTGTTCTTTCTGCCTTGTCTAAAGTCTCCATCAGTGCCAAGAGCATCTCCCTGGGAGTCTGAACTTTCCTTTAATCTAATCCATTTAGAAAATGACTCACAATTTATTGAATAAAGTAGAGAAAATTGATACCTTTTCATTAGGCTGACAAAGTCTTTTTCACTGCTGGCATCTGAAATGTGTTTTCTATTTAAATTTTATTTATATCAATCTTCTCTAGTGGGAGTGAGATTAAAATGAAAAACCTTCCAATCAGTGTACAACTTCCCCATTACTGCCAATACTGTGAATGCTAGCTCTGCAAAAGAATTCAGTGCCAGGAATTTTCAGGGCATAATTTAATATTTGAGATCAGTTGCAGAGTAGAATAAACCAAAAGTGATAT
>PVKN010032931.1:0-12160 GCA_004027915.1 Capromys pilorides
TGGAGAACAATAAAATTCTCCCTTTTCCATGTTTTTTCTCTTATAAATATTACACAAGCAGTAGAAAATTTAAATTATGTTTTAAATAACTTATGCAGCCTCATATGTTGAGATAACTTCCAAAGGCATATATTTTTTCAAAACTTCAATAAGATTACTTTTTACTTTTTCTACACTACATCAATATGGAACCTATAACATCAACATGGCTTAGAAACAGCAAACGCAAATAGATTTGTATTTTAGATAGTACTTACAGACCAAATAACAAATGATATTTACAATTTAAATCACACAGACAGGGTCATTACACCTCATGTAGTAAAATTCTACTAAAAAATAGAGAAAAAAGAAAAAACCTATTTTGAATGTAGTTATAACTTTTTAAAATCTTCCTTTAAAAGTTGTTCTTCTCTTCTTACAGTATGTGTATTAGTTAGCCTCACATTACTGTAACAACATATCAGTGACAGTTTACTCATGAACAGAAAGGTTGGTATAGGTCAACATTCTGGAGGTTCCAGGCCATGGATGGGCTGTTGGCAACAGCAGCACCTCAGTCATGGGGCATGTGTCCAAGTGAGAGTTTCCATTGTAATTGAGGAAATAAAGAGAGATTAGACAGGCTTGGGTCGCCTGTCCCCTTCAGAAGAACATCTCCTGTGACCAAGTACTTCCCATACAGGCTCATTTTCCAAAGGTCCCACTGCCTGCCTATAAGGCCAACCTGGAAACAAGAATTAAATCCATGGGCCTTTGGGAACCAAACTATAGCAGGAATGCATGCAAGATCGTAGTGGCAAAGAATTCCAGAGTGGAGCCCAAAACACTCAAGACTGCTTCCTAGACCTATCATTTTAGAAGGTAACTTCATCCCTCTCGATTCAAGTTTCCTTGTCTGCGAGTGAGATGTTACCCTGACAAGACTGCAGAGATCCACTCGTATAATCAATGCACCGTGCTTAACAAGGTGGCTGACAATGAAGATAACTGCATAAATGTTAGTGATTATTTTTTACATAATTATAATCACTATGTAATTCCCTTTAAATTAACTTCTTTTTTTTTAAATTTTCTACCTAGTTGGATACTTTAAGTGTTTCTATGTTGCAGCGCCATTGTCATAATTAGAATGCTTAGTAATTTATCTATGCATTGAATATGTCACTTTATAGTTAACCTATCTTGTGTTGGACATTAAATCTTTTAACTTTGAGCATTAAACATACACACACACACACACACACACACACACACACACACATTAGAACCTTCATTCATTTGGCTTAGGAGCCCCAGAATATCAATTAATGACTAAGAGTGTATTTATGCCTCTTAACAAATCTCTTCCCTGAAGAGATTTATAAACACGACCATCAGTAATGTAAAAGTGTGACTTTCTCAATGCTTCTTGTATCTTACTATTTTCCTCTGAAATAAAAGATGCGAAACAATGGCTCATGGTTGCTGTGCTTATCATGGTTGGTTACACCAGTTGGCTCTCAGTTAATCTCAGCATTTTTCTTTCTCTATGTATCACTATATTATTCTTCAATCTTGTAATTATCCTTTATACAAAAATACTCTTAATTCTTTTATCATTAATTAGTTTTATGTATTCTTTTGCTGTTAAAATCATGAAGCACAATGATTTCACCTTTTAGAGGTTGAAGACAAATGTACTTTTTTGCACTCATAGCTTTGACCATGTTAAAAATGTTACAGCTGATTCTTGTTCCTTCTCATTTCTAAGGAAGCTGTCGTACCATTTCTGATCTTGCTGAGCCAAAGTCTTTTCATCTGAATTCATTCTCTTACACAGTTCATCTCCTCGAATTGTACTGAGAACCCACAATCAGATCATACTACCACTGATCAACTCTCTGCTGAGTGTTACAGCTCCTTGAGGCATCTGAAATGATTCTAGTGCTCAAGCCCTGAATGTCAACAGGGCCTATGTGTCCCTCACCCTCAGCAGATGCTGGGTTTTATGCCCACCCATTCCTTTCTGCTCACTGCAACTGATTCATGTAGTGCATCAATTTTCTTTCGTTTCTGTTTCTCAACTCCTATGGTGAAGTTTAGCACTATAAAATATGTGACATGACTCCCTGAAAAAAGCAGTAGCTTTCCACTGCAACTTCAGAGCCAAAGCACTTCTTTTCTTTTAAAGAAAGAAAGTCATTGAGCTACCAGCTGTTCTCCTAAAAAGGATTAAGAGCATTATTAGCCTTATAGATATTCTGCAGTTGTCCATCAGCCATAATGAAAAAGATATGTGTATTATTTTTTGTTGCTATTAAGCCTCATGTACATGTGGCTTCTCAGAGGTGACCACAGATACCAAGCTGTCTCTAACAGGGCTCATAAGACATGCTAACCTGGTGATGGATAAACTGTCTCAAGAGGTAATATTCAGCAATTGTCAAAGTCAATGTCCTTTTAGTTGATCCTTCTACAATTACAAAGAGGCACATACACAGAGGACATTCTTTCTGTAAAAGCATATATAACATTAAATTGTGCTTCATTCTACTGTCAAATTCCAGGAAGAGCCACTTTAAGGAAACATTGCCCAGATGAGGCAGGCAAGCACTCTCTTAATCTTTCTCTGTCTACATGCTTTTCAGCAGCACTGTCAAATAAGCATCTCCCACTTGATAGCAAAATGTGGTGGGGACAGTTTTGACACAAAGGTAAATCATTATTCCACAGTGATATGAAAAACAAATAAGAATGGAAGCCTTCCTTTGGATAGCATAGATAATTGCAAGACTCAACATTCACACACTTAATACACAAAATCTCAAATTGCCACCTCCCAATTAAGAAGCATCTCATACAAATGCACACCTACTCCGTTCCAGGCTCCTAAAACCTCACAGTTTTTATGGAAATTGGAGTCACAGAATGTGGAAAAATAATGACAGAGATGTGTTTGACTCACATCCTGTCATACTAGATGTGCTGCCGTGATTTATTGCAAATGTGTTAGCACAATTAAAACAATGAGAGACAGTGACAGATTAGAGGCAATGCACTTCACAGTATAGATATCTGGGAACCAACTTTGACTTTCTGCAACTTTTCTTATATTCATCCAATAACTTGGTTTGGCCTGTGATTTCTATCTTCTATTACACATTTCTCAGAGACTCCCATTTCTTTCTTTCTTTCTTTTTTTTTTCTTTTTTTTTTTTTTGCCATACCAGGGATTGAACTCAGGACCTTGCACTTGCCAGGCAAGTGCTAATCCTACTTAGCTATCTCCCCAGAACCGGGACTCCCATTTCAAGTGATCTCTTACCTAGAATTCACAAATCTGCTAACTGGATTCCCTACTTTTTCACTCCATCCCACCTTTTCCTTACTACAAACTCCTGGGTGGTGGTTTTAAAATGAAAATGTACACATTTCTATCATACTGTTCCTTATTTTACAAAGGACAGATTTGTTTAAGAGTAAAACTCCAATCTCTTGCTGGGATGTTAGAGACAGTTGTTCAGCAAAGTGGGGAAGCAATCTAAAAATCAAATTGCTTTTCCAGTACATTCAACAGTGGTCCTGATTCTTAAAAGCATCATCTTCACTTTCTTTTTCAGAAGTACTAAGTGTCATTTAATCCTGAGACCTTTGGGAATTCTATTGTCTAAATTGAGTTGCCTCTCACCTTTCTCCATTACCAGTTTAAGATTTATTTTTCTCAGTATCTCTAAGTCATGACTATTCATGCACTTTCTTTCAGCTTCCAAACTGCCATTGATGTTGCCCTCCCTTTTATTTTCCATTCATTCTTATCTATGCTTTTTTTTCAGAAACCATACTGTCATTTTAATGGGATGTTGAGAGCAAGAGAAAATGTATTTAAATCTCGATCTTTCATCTTTACCTAGGATCCATCTTTATTTTTTTACATAAATAGAATAAAATAACCACACATTCAGAGAGAGAGAGACAGAGACAGAGACAGACAGAGACAGAGACTGAGGCAAAAATTCATAAAGTACATGTGTAGGAAAGGAGAAGGGATTCTTTTTAAAAAAAATATCGCAATGTGGCAAAAATATGGAACTGCTGCAAAGAACTCAGATTGAATTTTAATATGGAACTTGAGATCATGGCTCTAAAATGAAGTTTAGGTTTTATGTTTCTGAATAACAATAAAAGTAAAACTAAAGATTCACTCATAGCATGCCAGCCAAAGTCAAACTGTGTCTCTTTACTTTGTACCTCATGTCTTATGAAACATACAATTTCACAAAGCATAATGTCAGAGTCATCACCAAAACTATCATTTTTAATTATTGTCCAGCACCCGATTGGATTGATACACCATTATTTATTGGCGTATTTCCATATTGTTTCCCCAGAATAAGTAAAACTTCACACATATTATTGTGTTACTGCTAGAAAGGATCCATGCAGCTTTCCTATGGGTTCTATAGCATTCATTATTACCACTTGGAGACTTTTTTTTTTAATCTAGCTGTGGTAACTTTGTTTTGTTTATTTTTTATTACTTATTTGAAGTATTTTACTTGTAATATTCACTATAACATGGTGTTATCTCTTCTGAAAGGTGATTCTATCTTTGCTCTATTTTCTATTCAGTTATCACTTGTCTATTGCATGTGAACCCATTCCATTCACTACACAGGCAGGCACAGCATGCTGGAGGGCTTCAGTGGAGGATGACACCAGACTCAAGCTGTCTTTGAGTTCATAAGCTGGAGGTACCAGCTGATGATGCCATCTACCTCCCTGGGGAAGCCCTTCTAGGTAAAGGGCACAGGAACACCAAAGTGAGGAGCCATGTAGAAAACTCAAGATAAGCAGGTACTGTTTTCTCTGCTGCATAGACAGTGTACATCCATTTTACTTTGAAAAGTTATCAATGTTTTCAATGCATGCATATAATCAAACTTGTTGATTAGACTTTAGATTGTTAATGTTCCTTTAAAAATTATCTCATCAGGAAATTGATCATCCTGAGGGACTCATCCAAAGGTATCATAAAGCTGCTGTGGCTAGCACTTCATCTGGGACCAGTTATGAGTTTGAAAAGTTTGAGCACATGGAATGTTTGAATACTGAAAAAGTGTGAAAATAAGGAATCAATGAAAAGTATTTGATTAAAAGATGTAAACATTAAAACTGAAACACAAAATATTCTGGAAGAGAAAATAGATACTAGATAGAATTCTTAAGGACATAGGGATAGGTAAAGAGTGAATGAACACATATCAAACTGCACAGGAAATACTTCAAAGTATTGACAATTGGAATATCATCTTTTTTTAGAAGTTTTTGCACACTGCACATAGATGCTGGGGACATAGCTCAGTAGAATAAGCACTTGCCTGCCAAGTGCAAGGGCCTAAGTTCAATCCCCAGTTCTGAAAAAAAAAAAAAAAGTTTCTGCACATCAAAAGAAATCAACAACAAAGTCCAAACGAAATCATCAAAGTGAAAAACAATTATATCAAACTATCCTTCAGTCAAAGGACTCCTATCTGGAACATCTAAACAATTTTTTTTAAAAATGAGACCTCCAAAATTCAAAGACCCAATCCAGAAATGGTCTTCTGAGATAAATATACACTTCACAAATGAAGTGATACAAATGGTAAACAAATATACAAAAAATGTTCAACATCATTGGACATTCAACAAATACAAATTAAGACAATGCTGAGATACCGCCTTATGTCAGAAAAAATGACTGTCACGAAGAAGTCAACCAATAAAAAGCACTGCAGAGGCTGTGGACAAAAAGAAACCCTTCTCCTCTGTCAGTTGCAGTGCAGGCTGGCACAACCATTATAGAAATCAGTATGGAAATTCCTCAAGAAGCTAAGATTGGAGGTACCATTCAAACCAGCTATTCATTTCCTAGATATTTTTTGTGAAAGAACTGAAATTATAAAACCATAGCCGTATATATGCACCCATATTTATAGCAACACTACATGGCATAGCGAAATCTTGGACACAATTGAAATGCCCATCGACTGAGGAATGGATGAAAAAGATAGGAAATTTTTACACAATGGAGTCTTATACAGCTATAAAAAAAAGATAAAATCAAGGATTTTTTGAAGAAAAATGGGGATGAGCAAAAGGAAAAGTGAAAGAAAAGGAAAAAGATATATTTAGGTATATTTGCAGAATAGTTTGGATAATTATACTATCAATTTCTTCTGCTCTTTTGACAGGATAAGTTAATGCTTAAAATTTTTTCACTCTGATTTTATTTTTCCTCTTTGATTTTCTCATATCATCTTTGTTATTTTTTTTCTACAAGGGAATCTTGCACATTTACACCTGGTGAACTGGATAACTAACCTGAAGGTAGCATCATGTCATATAGCAATCACTGTTGAATTCCTATTACTTTGTTTATTAAAAACCGGTATCATTTCTACTGCTTTTTTTTTCTATCTCTAATTTGTATTCTTTAAAAATAAAAATAGGAGCCTGGCGTGGTGGTGCACGCCTGTAATCCCAGCACTCGGAGGCTGAGGCAGGAGAATTGCTGTGAGTTCAAGACCAGCCTGGGCTACAAAAGTAAGCTTAAGGCCAGCCTGAACTGCATAGTGAGACCGTCTCAAAAAGAAAAATAATAAATAAATAAATAAATAAATAAATAAATAAATAAATAAAGATAAAAAAATAAAAATAATAAAATACCTTATTGGATTAATACCTCATGAGAGCTGTGCTCCCAAAGTACCTCTCAGAGTGAGGGAAGCTGTCCCATGTTACAGTGGCAGTTGGGATCAGTGCTTGCTACTCTGAAGTGAGAGTACTGTTGTTTGGCTTTTAACCATAGGGATGCAGTGTGTCTGCTTGGGCTGGATCTGTCTCCATTCTTGATGTAGAAATATTTCCAATATATAGGACTTCATAAAATACTATGTATGGTCTCCCTTATAGCCTTGTATATTTAGACAAACAGAATTACACTTTCTACCATAAGATTCTGAGAGTTTGAATTTTGTTTCAACAACAGTTTTTCATGAAACCACACTACAGTGACAGGGATGTCAAGGATAGGGTCTTTAAGAGCTATAGAGCTGTTTTTTTCTATTTATTTTCTGTATACTTTTAGGGAAGGGTCCACAGAGTGTTCAGGGTCTCACTACTAGATCAGATTCACAGTGCTCTGCCTGTTTACAGCCTCCCAAGAGCTGGTATTACAGGCATGCACCACCACACCCAGTCTCAAAGTTTTTCTTCTTATTTTCTTTTGATGGTACCAGGTATCAAACTCATAACCTTGTGCTTGCCAGACAGGCACTTATGACACGGAGCTGTCTCCCTGACCCCTAAGAGCTACAGAGTCCTTTAGATTCTCACAATACTTAGAAGACTGCGTGGAGTTATCTACTTCTTGATCCAGACTTACTATTGCTCATCAGAATGACAGGTCCTTTAAGATACAGGTTACCTTATTCATCCTTGTATACTCAATGTCTGAAACATAAGAAAAGCTGTAGAAGCCCCATAATGATTAGTTTGTTGTGTCAGTGGTACAGAAAATTCCCAGCCAAGGAAAATTAAAAGAATCGGCTGTACAAACTGGCTTCTGGGCATAGGCAATGCGTAAGATTAGAGAAAGTAGAGCAGAGAAGAAACTATAGTTAAGGTGGCAGAGGAAAGACAAGAATGCAAGTATGGTGGCAAATGTCAGCAGTGACCACCAATTGAGTATCAGAAACAGCAGGGTGTGTAGAGACAAAAGAAAAGGAATCTGTAGGAAGTGTTACATTGTTGAGGGTCATGGATACAGCTGGGGGTGTTAGAATACTCCCAGCAGGCAATGGAAAGTATCCTTCTTATAAAACACCAACAAATAGCAGGAAACTGGTATCATAGATTTATGCAGTTGAGGGCTTATTCTACTGCAAGGATAATGGCAGGTGAGGGAGAGAGAAGCAGAAAAAGAGAGGGAGAGCCCTGGATAAAGGAAGGCAATATCTAAAATGTTCCAGTATGACATGCTAAGCTGAAATAAGTCATGTGTTAAAAGTACAAATATAATAGCAAGGAAACATACAGAGCCCTAATCCAGAAGAGAATGGGATTACAAACTGTAGCAAGTGCAACATAAAGAATCCACCTTGAGGCTTAAAAAATCTTCAATGAGAACTGGACATGTAACTCAAGACCCAGAAGAACAACTTGTACTTGCTAGAGGAAGAGGGTTGTAAGAGAGTGAATACAGTTGTGTGGGTGTGTAAGGGGGGGTGGGACTAGGGTTAGAACTCATGACCTTGCACTTGTCAGGCAGGCACTTGTGCCACAGAGCTATCTCCCCAACCTCTAAGAGAGTAAATACAGTGATGAGGGAGATAGGAGAGCCTGCTCGAGGCCCTGCCTTTCTGGGAGATTCAGGAATTTTGAGGAGCTACATATTATATTCTCAGTGGCTGGAATAATCAGCAAAAGGGGGCCATAGAAGGTAACATCAGAGCTGAGTAGATTAAGATTAATAACCTTGGTGAAGAAATGTTGAATGATTTCAAATAGAGGAAATGGCACAGGCAAATGGTTAAATAATGTTTTGGCTTTCCTCACTGAAAAATGGGCCGGAAAGATTAACAGGTGGTGTTACGACATCGATTCAGTGGTCACTAAAGGCATTAGGCAGTGGTTACCACCTAGACTAGGTGGTCCTTGGGCAAGTGGGAGAATTCCACAATTACTTAGAAGGTGGACAATCCATGGTAATCATAGCCGATGGCTAATGCTCTGAATTGCAGTAGTCAGTGCCAATGAAGACTATATTCTTGGTGGTGGGGTAAGAAAGAAAATAAATTTTATTTACATGATACTTTTGAGGTGGAACTGAGATATTGGGTAGGCAGAAGCATAAAAAGAATTCTGGATTTGGGGGCATGTGCAAATTATAGCCATTAAATTACAGTAGTCAAACCCTCAAAGTTCTCTTCTTCAGAAAACTAGAAAGGCCACAAACAGTTATGTAGGAGCAGCCTAGATGACCAATCTGAAGTGGTTAGAGAGTAGCAATCTGTAGAATAAGTAAGCCCAAATTTTCAGGACTCCTAATCTAAGGAGATTATTGTTATTCTCCCATAAGAGAAGAGAGAGCTGGAAGCTCTTGGAGGTGTACCCTCTCCTAAAGCAACCACACAAAGAGTTCTAACTGAATCTTTCTATTAAGTCTGTACTCCATAAGACTGGGCATGGTGGCCCAGGCCTGTAACCTCAGCACTTGGGAGGCTAAAAACAGGAGCCTATGAGTCAGATCTATTTAGTGAGACCCTATAGACCCTGTACTAAATACATAAAAAAATCTGTACCCCTTCAGTATGTTCTTTAATATGTAAGTATTGAGATAAGATCTTAGGGGACCAGAAAATTTTATGAGAACCAGAAATTGATGGGATTTCCACCAAACCTAAAGATGAGAGGTATTTTCCCCTTTTTCCTTTTTTTGACTTATGTGTTGTGTACAGGGTCTCACTATGCAGCTTGGACTATCAGGGAAACTCCTGTTTTCATCCTCCCCAGCACTAGGATTATAGGTGTGCACCAACATGCCTGGTCTTGGTGGCCAGCTTAGCACACCAGGCAGCAGGGCTGGCTCAGCATGAGGTACTGGATATCAAACCCCAGTCCCTGAGCTTGCCTAAGCAGGCTCTTAGTTTGCTAAGCTGTCTCGGTGGTCTCTTTTTATTTTTAATAAGGCTTATATTCTTTGGTAGAAAGAATTTGGGGCACACAAATGCCTATATCTTAATCCATGAAACTGTGACTATGTCACATTATATAGCAAAGAGGACTTTGTGAACGTGACGAAAGGCCTCAGGATGACATTATTTGAGGTAATGTTGTTCTTCTCTGAGTTTTCATTCAGAACATTTCCCAGCTAAGGGCAAGAAGAGATGTGACTGTAAAGAAATGTTCATACAGATGCAAGACTGTGTCTTTGAGGGTGAAGAGAAAAAGGTGGAGCCAACAATATGAACAATCTCCAAAAGTTAGAGAAGGTGAGGAAAGTATTCTCCCCTGATGCTTCCAGAGAGAGCACTATCTGGATTTTATCCTGGTTTGACATGTAGGAGATTTTGAATCTACAAAATTGTTAGACAATAAATCTATCATTTTAAGTCACCACATATAAGATATGTTATTACACCATCATCTGAAAATGAATACTCTCATGGGAAGAGCTCCACAGTTAAATTTGTCTGGTGGGTTCAGTAGGAATTATCTGATTTATGACAATAGGGTTAAGACTCAGTTTAGGATTCCTGGGCCCAGGGAAGCAGTAAACTCAACTCTGTCAGATTGCCACAGCTAGTTACAGTCCCAAGGGTCAGAGTTTACCCCGGGGAGCCATGCTATGATGGCATCAGTGAGTGACCCTACATTGGAGCATAAGCACTTGAAGCAGCCTTTCATAAACAAGTCCACAGCAGGTCAGAATGACCTCTCAGTGAGCAAGATTTCAAAGTTTGCACCAAAATATCAATATACAATTAAAAGTGCCTCTAGCTTTGGAGTCAGCATGAAGATAAATAGTAGGAGGGTAGATGATACATAATGAGACATTAGCCAGGGTTCTGACAAAAATAAACTCAATTGTATTCTTAGATGTTTGTCTGTATCTTTATTAATTATAAGGAATTAGAATAGGTAATGAAGGAGATTGAGAAAACCCAAACTCTATAGTTGAAAAGATGGGGACCTGAGGACCAATGGTACAGTTCCAGTCTGAGTCTGCAAGCCTGAGAACTACGCATATTAATGGAAGTGTAAAGGCTCAGGAACTGATGTTCCTAAGTGACCAAAGCTGATGTCCAAGCCCATAGACAAACGGGTAGAGGTGGGAAATTCCCTCTTAATTACACTTTTTTTTTTTCTAGATTTTACCTTGTGGGAGGAGGTCCGTTCTCACTGAGAAGGACACTTTTTTCTCTACTCAGCCTACAAATTAAATATCAATGTCATTTAGAAAGATTTCCATGCCTTGCCACCCCTGCCCCCAGGGGACAGTGAAACGGCAATCGCCTGTAATTCCAGCTCTTGGGAGATTGGAAGCAAGTGGATCACTATGAGTTTGATCTAGTAGTGAGACCCTAACCCCTAACATGCTGTAGCCTTTTCTCTAATATATATATATATATATATATATATATATATATATATATATATATATATGGAGAGAGAGAGAGAGAGAGAGAGAGAGAGAGAGAGAGAGAGAGAGAGATTTCCAGGGACTCATCTAGGATACTGTTTCCTCAAGTACCTGTGTACCTGTGCACAAGCTGGCATTTGAGGGCTGGAGAAATAGCTTAGCAGTCTAAGTGCCTGCCTGGAAAGTTCAAGGATCCAAATTTGAGCCCTGGTGTTGCATGTGGTGCCAGCCCTGGAACCTGGGCTGGCTGTGCCGACCACTGAAACCAGGTATGGTGGTACATCCCTGTAATCTCAGTGCTGGGGAGGCTGAGACAGTAAGACCTCTGCAAGTCTGAGCAGCATAGCGAGACCCTGTAGTGAATAAATAAACATTTTTTAAAAACCAGGTTGACATATAAAATATCAAGATAGTTAAAATACATACATAGATCAGAGCAAAAATGTTTACAATTGAGACAACACATTTTTTCAAGCCAAACTAAAAAGCAAAGAAAACAGTAATTCAGATGAAATTTTTGACAAAAACTGGGCACCATGCTTGCAAGACATTTTGGCAGTTTGCACTTGTAGCAAAATATTGTTTGCCAATCATGAAGTGACTTAAAATTTAGAAAACACTACAAATAGCTGGCACATTCTGCAGCTTGTTAATGGTGTTCGCTGCTTTTCTCAGTGGTTAGTTACATTGGTTTAGGGTGATTGAGCCCCAGAGGCCACAGTTTCTTCCCTTCTTTCTACTATGAGTTCTATCCTAGTCCCAAATGCGACCCCATTAGTATCCTCAGGTGATCAATGCCAGACAAATTGCCTTTTGGAGCAATGTCATTTGGTCCTATTGGGTCCCATCTTGTGGAGGCACAAGTTGTTATGGATCCATAACAATGGTGGTAGCCAATGTTTTTTGTTTTCCTACAGCCCTCTGAGGCATAGTCTTTTAGCGTGGAATAATTAATTGCAAAACATTGTTTTTCTTGCTTTCATTGATCACTTT
>PVKN010032932.1:0-12156 GCA_004027915.1 Capromys pilorides
TCCCTTCCTGCCTCCCTCCCTCCTTTCCTTCCTTCCCTCCTTCTGATGAGGTCTCACTATTGATCAAGCTATCCTCGGACTTCTGGCTTCTGGGCCCAAGGAATCCTTGACTGACACCTTCTAGTAGGTGGGCCTAAGGTGCAGATCATCATGCCCACATTTTGCACCCAATTCTTTTTCTTCAGGAACACCAAGATTTTTAGTCCCAAATTACTTCTTTCTTTAATTTTCTGCCAGAGGCCAATTGTCTACCGGATTCCTAAGGCCAGCATGGTTTGAAGTATTGAGGATCAATACTCCTTGTCTACATGGTGAGAGGCTAGAACAGGAGGGGGACATGGAGATCAGTTGTGATTAGGTTCTTATCACCATGCCCAATTGCAAAGTAACTTGCAACCAGTGAGCAATGACCTTGTGCCCTCTAGTACTTTAAGGAATCCACCCAACAGCAATGCCCCATGTAGTAAAACAACATTAAAAGAAGTAAGGACTGGTCAGTTTTGAATTTGAAGGTTATGATTTGCACACATTTATGGAAGAAATCTGGCTATTTTCAAAATCCTACCTTTCAAAGATGCTTGCAAAGATAGAATTTGAAGCCAAAAGTGATGAACACTTTCTTAAGAACAAATAATATACTTTGCCAAATTCCTTCTTTTAAACTGTTTGCCACTTTGACAGACGAAAATATTCAATTTTAATGTTTTATTGTGTATTTTTAAAATCTAGTTATTTATTTATGTGATAAAAGGTATCACAATGCAGCTCAGACTTGTAGTGAACCTCCTGCCTCAGCCTCCCCAGGGCTGAGATTACAGATGTGTGCCACCATGCCAAGTTCAGGTGGCTGCCGCAGTGCGTGAGGGGTTCCGGAGCCTGCACAGCATGTGGTACCAAGGATCGAACCCAGGTCCTGAACTTATTAGGCAGGCGCTTGGACCGCGGAGCCGTCTCCCCAGCCCAACTGTGCATTTTTCAATGTTGAACCCTTTTTCCATGTTCGTTTGGTGTCTGCACTTCTCTTTTTATCCTTTGCTTACTTTTGCTTCACTCTTCTTAATGTTTTGTTAGATTTTCTCGTAAAATAAAAACCGTGCCCCTTTGTCGCAGTGTTGAGATATTTTGCCAGCGTGGCATTTGCCCTTCAGCTGCTTTGTGCTTCTTTAAGCGCACAATTCTCATTCTTTCTCATAAAAACTTAGGCAATATATGTGGCCCTTACAAAGTATTCAGCAGTGGGATTTTTCTGCTTTTGAGCAGCTTTGTGCTTTACTCCTATGTTAATCCATCCGTGGTGTATTTTAATATTTCACATGTGACTATAATTTTAATGTTTTACAAATAACCAATTTCATCCACCACTTTTTGAATAATTTAAAGCGTCACCCATTGGTCTCTTGATTGTCCGTTAGGCACATCGGTATTCTTAGGGTGCCCCTCGGCTACCCCTCCTGCTCTGTCCATTTATCAGTGCTGGTGCCCAGAGCACTGCATCTCAAGTATTTTTCCAACCTCCTTTAATATTTACCCTTTTCAAAACTTTTCTTAACTCTGCTGGCATTGCATTTTTCCAAGTGAAGTTTCAAAATTGTTATGCCATTTTTTCAAGCGAGCAGAGAAGTCCCATGGTTATTTGGCCGGAGGTTGTTTGGCTCCCTGACCTGTAGATTCCAGGCCTGTCAGAAGGCTTCCCCTCTCCTCTACCTTGTCACAGTTGTAACCCAAGCTGCTGGCTTTAATTGTCTAGGTGCTCAGGGTCTGGTCCCTGTCACCCTCCCTGTGATGGATCCCTTCTGCACTATGGGACACTTAGGTCCAGGGACAGCATCTTCTCTGTACCCTCTGCCAAGCAGCCTGACATCTACCAAAAGTGCTGAGAAATGGGCAAGGTTACAGTGGAGCGAGATTGCTGGGGGTGTGGAGAGGACTCAGCCCTGGCTTCCGAGAGCTTCACGGGCTCCTGAACTCCGAGCTCCGCCACACCACAACAGTCTCACGTGGAGACTTCTACCAAATCTCCGCCCCGGTCCAACCTTCTGCTGAGCTATTGTAACACCACCCACAGCAGGGGGATATTGTGAGAGACTTTCTGCCAGGGACCTACGACAAAGATTGATTGGAAGTGAATTTTAATTTTGACAGCAGAGTGTGAATAAACATCACTCTGTTTTATTGCTCTAAATGTGTTGCTAAATTCAAGGCTTCTCTACAAATCAGGAAGCCCAATAAACAACTTCTGTAATGTTCAAATAATTGCTTTGACTGTCATCCATGTATAATGACTGATGCGCAAAATCTGGAGATTTCAACCACAGAAGTACTTTAAAACATTAAGCGTGAAGCTCCGTAATTTTCAGTGTCATTGGCAGTAATTGGGAAAAACTGAAAGTGGTGGCCACAGGGTGCTACGGGCACCTTCCTGGGTGTTGGCATGAACTCCACGGCAGAGGCTGAATGATTGCTTTCTTATCTACCCTGAGGGAGCCTCCAACTTTAAAGGTGTGGGAAAGGTTGTACTCCTGAAATTTTGCTTAGAATAGAAAAAGACCATATGTCCTTTTGGTTAAGCCCCTAACCAAAGATGCTAAATTTATCTGGAGTAGGCAAGCAATACCCTCCTATAAATTAGCGCTCACACCCTGCATTAGAAAATACGCACTAGGATGGCCCCTCATATGTGCGTAGGAGTGTTAAGTTTGCAGATCTGTACTAAGATTTTTTAAACAGATTATTCCATGGCATGATCCTATACATAGAAAGAGCAAGGCATTGCCTAAGCCACGGGATTGAGAATGCTGCTTACATTTATCACCCAAGCCCACACACCCACGCCCAACTGTCGCAGAGCCTGAAATTTCTGCCATTAGAGTCACTACTTTTGGTGGAGGCAGAAAGCCTCAAGCATACCCTTGCTTGTGTACAAATCGAACCGGCAAGGATTGTTCCGGGACACTGACTAGCAAGTGACAATAACATTTCTTTATTTTTCTACTGCAAATGCCAAGAGGATTAGGGTGGTTTAGAAAGAATGAGGAAGGAAGCAATAATCCTTTAGGGCTGGCAAGATAGCTCAGCAGACTATGTGCATGCTTAAGCAAGCACAGGGACCAGGGTTTGATCCCAGTACCCCATGTTCTGCCAGTGCCACCTTCGGGCTTGCTGAGCCATCCACAGAGACTGGGTGTGGTGGCACATGCCTGTAATCCCAGCACTGAGGAGGTGAAAATAGGAGGATCACTATGAGTCTTAGCTGCATAATGAGACCTTGTACCAAATGCATTAATAATGATAATAATAATAATAATCCTTTACACTAGTGAAATGTGGTGGGCATCCCCTTAACTAAAGAGGAGGGCTGTTATGAGGTGATATTATGTGGGACTTGTGTGCCTTCTACGGAGAAGGCACGTCACCCCAGCTCCCATAAGACCAATCTACTTGTGAGGTGAAAGGGACAGCCCCATGGAGGAGACAGTCTACATGATCACTGCCTAGTGCAAGTAAAGACTATGGCCACAAGACAGTAAGGGAGCCAGAAGCACGCATCAACCAGAGGAGACTGGGGGACATGACAGGGAGAGATATGGCAATCTGTTTTTGTTTTGTTTGTGGCAGGCTCAGCCAATACTGAGGTTGGGGTTGGCATGGCGTATGTTGCCAGGATCAAACCATGGTCCCTATATGCTTGTCTAAGCTTGCCTAAGCAAGCACTTAAGACCACTGAGCTATCTCTCTGGCTGGTAACCTGCTTTGAATCCTGGAATAGAGCTCGGGCATTAATGGAAGACTGGAGACATTTAGGTAAAGTTTGGTGTTTAAGCAATGGTAATAGGAACCAAGGATGGTATCTGAGTTTTGACTAATGTATGGTAGAAACATAAGAATGTTAACCGGGGCGAAAATCAGATGAGAGGCAGCTATGTACTTTATGCTTGTGCAATATTTCTGTACATGTAACACCATTTCCAAGTGAGTTCATTTTTTTTAAGGCTGAGGGAGAAGCTCTAGACATCCGTTCTGTGCTCTATGGCAGGCAGCTCCCCTTGGGCTGTACAGGAGCTCTGCCAACTTAGAGATGCCCTATGTGTTCTCCAGGAACCCATTGCCCTGGGTTCGGGGCTCACTGGTTTGCCCCCCATACTCGTGAGCAAAGTCCATTGGCACAGTGCTGTGATTTCGCCTGGACTGAGTCAGTTACTCCTAGTCCTGGTGCTCTAGCAGGCCATCCTGAGCTGTCCCCTGCTGCACGCCAGCCTGGGCCTTGGCTGTCACTCGACCCCGCGCTACAATCCATGTACCACTGGCCTCCAGGTAACCAGCCTTCATCAAAGTATCATCTCACCTCCTTCTACTGGGCCGCCAGGGAGCTCCATGCTGCTCCCTGCCCTTAAGCCTGCAGAGTGGACCGGGCCCCAACAGCTGCAGACTGTTGAAAACAAAGGCATCTAACAGAAGTCCAGACACCCAGAACACGTAAGCTGGCTCCTCGTAGGAGAAGGAAAAGAACACCTCATTCTTTCTTGAAGAGTTTCCAGCTGGAAAAAAGTAAGTCTAGTTAATTCTCAAGCTAGTGACCCACCGCCCTAACCATGCCAGGTAAGACCTGCACCATGGACATGTGACACATTTCGCAGCCATGGGAAGAATGGCCGCCAGCACAGCACTCCACCAGCAAGGAGATTTGAAGAAAGAAAGGATGGAAGAGTCCTCACCGTAAACAGTCAGCCCAGAGCCCTGGCCAGCTGTGCTCATGGGAACTGCCACTGGAGAAGACTGTGGTCCTTTGCTGTCTTAGGCTACTCCAAGGTGACCACTTGACATAGAATAAGGCTCACAATACCTGCTGGAAAAGAGCCTTGCAAGGAATACGAGAAGTTTCTTTCTCAATATGAATCAAGAGTGCACTGTCCCCTGAGGTGAGTCCTTTCTCTGGAGACATTTGTGAACTTAATTACTTAATGAATCAGGAGTACCTTCCAGGCCTATGGCAGAACTGGGAAGGAGACGCAGGTTGGAGGACTCAGGGCCTGTGGGTTTGGGCCACAGGCCCAAACTTCTGTCAACACCACTGACCATACGGCGGCAGCCTCAGAAACCACTCCGATGGACCAATTTCAGCTTAGGTAAAGCTCGTGGAAAGCTGTGCCTTCGGGTGCGTGTGCGGGTAACCACGTGTAACCCGATCCCTTGCACTGGACAGGGATAACCAAACAAGGTGTGTCGGTAGGGCGAGCATTTACATAGAAACTTTTGGAGAGGGAATAACCAGCATGAGGAAGTTCAAACCTGATATAGGTGAGAAGCCTCGTTAGAACTGGGGAGCGCACTCGCAGGATGGCAGCCACCCTCACCAGCTGATGGAGGATCCAGCAGCTCGGCCAGTGGGAGGGGGCCTTGGAGTCTGCTTCAGTCCTTTGACCCAGAACAAAGTCAGTGGGCATCCCCAGACCATCTCTAGAACTCACGGCCTCCCAGGTTCACCCTCCGGCCTTCCTGGGACCCTAGGAGTCACACGTTATACCTCCGTGCACTCCTCTTCTCCTTCACGGGGTCAGACTTGGTCTCTGTGACTTGCCATTGGGTGCCCCAATTGACAGATGCTAATTCTTTTTTGTTTGTTTGTTTTATTAATTTGAATGAGAAAAAATAGCAATGAAACAGTTTCAAAACAAGTTAGTAGAATGGTTACAGTAATTAATACAATGCATATTGTTATCTTCATAGTAGTTATTCAGAGGACAAGATGCAGACCTGATATCCTGTCTAAACAATATTAGTACAAACTTTTATTCTCAATGAACTAAGAGAAAGTTATATATCTACCCTAACTTTCTTGTGTATGCATAGATATATTTTTTTTAAAAAAAGAAAAAAGTTTCTAATACTAGGACAAAATACCATACCATGTCTTATAAGTAAATTGTAAGTCTAAGATACAGTATGAATCATAAAACAAAAATTATAATTAAATAATATTCAGACAAATTAATTAAATATTAATTAATTAACAATTAACTATTTCGAAACAATACTCCAAAATTCAAATCAAATCGTGAGTTCAACTTAGAGGCCAGAATGTTGTGTATCATATGAATGAAGACAGATGTTAATTGTTTTCATTCCAAACCTAGAGTTAAATATCAGATGGAAATCATTTACCTAAAGCCTGAGAGCACTAAATTGACTGAGTGTAATGGAACAGGCTTCTGTTTTACAAAAGAGAACAAAAAGTGGTTTTGTTTTCTCCTTCCCTAACACGTGTTAAATAAACCCATCCTGCATGATGTCTGAGCCTCAGAAACCTAAAAACCAATAGAAGCTCATGCAGGATTGTTAGCTCTAACAGCTTCTGCTAGGTTTGGCTTGTGGTTTTCCTCTTATAATAAAACATCAAGAATGGGGGAGGGCTGCCCTGTTGTGTGTTGCCACTGATAGTTCTAAGCAAGGATCCAAGACTGTTTGGTAGTTTCAGGTTTGTAATTCCCTTTTTCAGTTGCTTTATTTGGAAGTACAGCAAGACTGAAATCCAAAGAGAAAGAGTATTCAAAGCCCTAAGTCAGGCTGGCGGTTCATGATAAAAGAGTGGAATTCTTGAGGTTCCCCTTCTTCCTGTTCTTTAGAGCCTACTTTTTCTCCACTTTTTCACATTGTAAACGGTGCTTTCCTACTGCACTTCAGCCACCCCCTCCTGCTTCAGCAGTGTAGGCTAGTTTCTGCCTCAGTTTGTTGCAGTACTTGTATCCTGGTTGCAGATTTCTTAGTTCCTCTTAGATCTTCTCTTGCACTCAGGACCTGGCACAAGAAGTCCAAGGTGTCCTCTCTCTGCTTTTGAATGTCCAAGAAGAAAACAGAATTTTCGTCTTTCTCATATGTGAAGCAGAATCCAACAGAGGTAGGGTTCCCATAGGTGAGGTAGGAGGAAACCTGCGTATTACACTTCTTGTTCAACTTTGAAATTTCAAAATGCAAAAGATAGAGATCACAGATGCATGATGGGACTGCAGCCACACTTCCATTATCTGTGGGTTCTTACATCTTTGAATTCAACCAACTATGGATCAAAAATTTACTTTAAAAATATGTGACCTATATTGAGCAGGTACAGACTTCTTCCTGTCATTATTACCTAAAGAGTACATTGCAACACCTATTTAATAGTCTTTAATTGTAATAGGTAATATAACCTAAAGATGCTTTAATTAAATATGTGAGAGAAACTGCATAAGATATATGCAAGTATTTCCAATCACACTAGGATTCTTTTGAGGGGTGGCACGAGGAATTGAACTCAGGACCTTGTGCTTCTCAGGTCCTTGCTGGAGTCTAGGGGTTATTTTCTGCTCAATTCAGTTGGGAACTGTAAATTGATGAAGTGCAACCCTGCTAGTGGTCCTGATGACACTGGATGCTACAGTATTTATCTAGAAATCCCCCTATCCAAAGTCTCCTGCACTTGTAGGTGAGGCTTCCGGGAAGTGATCGAATCCTGGGGGGATAGTGCTTGTGCGTTAGCTGTAAGCTTATAGCTACATGTTATACTGGGAGGTAAAGCCTGGTTGGAAGACATGGCCGCAAGGAGGTAGCCTAAAGGGTTGATCTCCCTCTTTTCTTCCCTGTTCTCCCTCTGCCTCCTGTCACCAGGTTTAGCTGTTCCTCTTGTGTCATGCCCCTCGGCCATGCCTCCCTGCTGTGGAGCTAGTTGACTGTGAACTGAAATGTCTACAAACTGTGAGCCAAAATAAACCTTCTCTTCTTTAAGTTTGTGGCTATCAAGTGTTGCATCCTAGCAACAAGAAGGTAACTAAGACACCAGATAATGCTGGATGCCAACAGTTGACACAGCCGGCCACTGGGTACTGCCGCTGCCAGCCACCTCCGTCCAGTGCTGGTTTGTGCCAGATGCCCTGGGTCTCCTCTACTAGATGCTGGTGGCTGCTGGTGGCTGCCAGTCTCTGGAGCTCTTTGGTGCTAGCAGCTCTTAGTGTTTAATGCTCTTTCTCTGTCTTTTGAAACTACTGCCCTGTCCATGCTTCTCAGGCTAAGAATCCCAAGATGATTTACAACGCCTTTGGAGCCCACATTACCCTAGAAATAAATCACAAATAAGCTGATAACCACTCAAAGTATTTTTAATAGGGGGTCAGTACCCAGGAGGGCGCCCCGCTAGACCAAACCTGAGAATTAGCTGAGGAATGCTGCTTATATAGCAGTTATAAATCTGTGGCAGTGAAGAGCTGGGCTGAACCCAGGGAATCTTCTGGAAGGCTGGCTATGGGGGATGGGTGCTTACAGTGGGCCAGGATCGCAGCCTCCCTGATCCACCGTGCTCCTCTTCCTCACAATGGCCTCCGAAGCGTCAGGAGCAACGGAAATGCACAGAGCTATCAGGCTGGCTGCACACACGTGTGAGTGAAGAGCAGCAGCCTCATAGCCAGGGAGGACACTGAAGTGAACTGTCCCAGTCCACTGGGGAGCAAAGGGGAGGGACAAGGAAGAGCGTGATGGGTACAGCCAGCTGCATCCCTTCTGCAGCTGCAAGGAAAATTGAGTCAGGTGCTCTCCTCTGTCTCACAAATACCGCACCACTTTATATAAGGGACTCAGTCATCCATGGGTGGCATTTCAGGAGTGTCTGTCCTGACTGATCCCCACAGACCCTGAGGGCCAGCTGTGCTTTGCCCTCTAGGAGCTAAGAACATTCTTCAGCACTGGCTAGAAGCCACGGGCTAAGAGTATAACTTAGCGGCAGAGCACTTGACTAGCATATGCTCGGTCCTGGGTTCCATTCCCAGAAACACACACCACACACACAATCTTCATGAGAAATATTATTGGTGCTGCTTTCACTTCCCAAGGACAGGTACAAACTCATGGCCCCTTGGATGTGGCTTTTGGTTTCCATAGAACTCAGGATGATCTGTATGAAATATTCGGTCTCTAAGAACCTGACTATTGTTCCAGACCCAGGTATCCTTCTAAGGACTTGGTCTGTATCCCTCTGAATGTCCAGATCTTGAGCAGGCTACGCGACTGAGGTAGCAAAAAGGCAGGGAAACCACTGAAGGGAAGGTATTTCCAATGAGGTTCCCTGCAACCTCCCTGGAGAGGCACGGCAGGAATCCCTTTCCTCCTTCCAGCAGCCGCCTTGCCTTTCGCATCATCTGTAGACAGTAATGGATACAGTGCCCAGCACAAAGTAGTTACATAACCCATCATGCCAGACAAATGAGCGAGGCTCAACTGCCTAGAAGGCTTATCGTTTTAGTGGCAATTGCAAATTTACCTCTCCACGGGTAACTTAGTTTCCAAATCTCAGGTGTGTACAGACACTGCAACTTTGACAAGGGCTCATAAGACACATTGTCATAACCCTGTTCTATAGGACAATAGTTTACCTTTGTACATGTAGCATTTGACTCTCGCTCTCCAGAGTCCTTCCTACTTTATCTCATCTGACTCTCAAAACAAGAAGAGGACAAGCTTTATTCCAGCTTTACCAATGAGGAAATTGAGGCTCTGAGATGGACTGAATTGCATTGTTCCCTCCAAATTCACAATATTATTGAGGACCTAACCTCCAATGTATATACCTCAAATAGGACCCCTGGTATTTGAGGTAGAGCCTTTAAAGAAGTAATTAAATTAAAACGGGATTCTAGGGTGAGCTCTAATCCAATCTGACTAGTGTCCTCCAACAAAGGGGGAGATTAGCACACAGAGACAAACACAGAGGAAAGAGCCCACGAACACGTGGCAAGGATATGGCCCCCTGAAAGACAGGAGAATGACATCAGGAAAAGCAAAACCTGGTGACAATTGGATCTTGGACTTCCGTCTTCCGGCACTGTAAGCAAGTGCATTTCCATCGCTTCAGCCACGCAGCCTGTGGTAGTTTGCACAGTGACCCTAGCAAGCCAATGCAGGCTCACAGAGTTTCTATCACTAACCTTATGAGCAAAACTTATTCCACATGCCCTTGTTTGAAAATCCTTTTCCAAATAAAACAATTACCTAACACATTTACTAACTTCAATAAAACAGTTTGCTTAAAGGGAAAACAATGCTATCTCCTAGCTGCCTATGTGCATTGACCTACTTCACATTGTTTAATGGCCAAGAGGCAATACTGGGGGTGGGGACAGAGAGAAAAATTGGCTATGATGTTCCCTTGATTTCAGGTGACTGAGACTCAGTTAGCATTTATGGCACACTTTAATCCCTTAGCAGCACAGGAAAATAATTCATGGTCTCCTAGCCCTCCTTAAGAAAAGTACGGCATCCCTCCTTATTTGTCCTTAACCAATTATCCACATGCTTCATTTGAGCCACGCACAGAGAATGACAGCGACGCTGAGAAAAAGTACTTGTCGTAGATTTGACTTCCGTTAAAACAGCCCTGGAATAAGACGGTGTCTCTCGGGTCACTGAAGTGCAGGCTTCACTGGAGCTGCTCATGGGGCGCCGACCTCTTCACCTCTGCTGCCTTTCCGGCCACCCCTCCTCTGGGCCCTCTAGGGTTGCAGCAGGGCTGCTCTGCATTCACAGAAGGAACTGAAACTGGGGCGTGAGCGAGGCTTGTGGTAGGCTCCACTTCCTCTGTTTCCTCCTTCCCTCAGGAGGGAAGGATCAGGGTGTCTACACCAGCTTAACCTCTGGGAGAAAGTTCACAAATCAGAGGAAACAAAAGTCCCTTAGTCAGGAAAACGGCTCAGGAACGGTGGCTGAGGACCTGTGTTGGGGGAGATCATTCCCCCTGCTGAAAGGGCAGAAGATGCATTTGTCCCTGCATGGCCACAGGAGGGCGAGGGCAGGTCTCACTAGTGCTCTTTCCCAGTAAGTAGACATCAAGCACTATCCTGTTAAAATAGTAACTGCTGAAAGTGACAGTGACATAATCCATACATGCAGCCACCAGTGTGGTCACATTCTGGGTTCTGAAGCCAGACTCCGCCTAAAGACTGCACTGGTCTAGGACCAAAACCAGATGCTGGAGAATTCAGATTGCGGATCATTGATTTAGATAACAGACAACATTCATTCCAAGTGTGCATTGTGTCTTCATTATTATCATCTTATTAGCTTTCAAGATGGTCATTGGGTCTTTATTAACACATGCACAGTTGGAAATGGTTCCAGCCCCATCAAGAAAGGCCAACTGTAAATCTTTGATCTTTGTGTCAGGAGGAAGCGCGGACCCCTTGCCCCAGGCTGTGGCCCAGAGACTCGGAGATACCGCAGGCAGCGAGTAATGCACTCTCGAGGTCTGCCCTAGCCACCTCCAATGTAAAGCAGATTTAAATCTGCTAATCCTTAGGAAAGCATCGTGAGATCAGGCGCAGGGTGGGGTGGTGGGTGAGGTCTCCTCTTAACAGTCTCCAAAGGTGTTCTTAGCTCCTCTGACCAACACAACCAGATAGTGCCTTTAATATGTCATCATTATGAGTCATCACTAGTCTTTTTTTTTTCTACTGGGAATCAAACTCAGGAACTTGCACTTATCAGGTAGCTGCTTGGGCTCCTGAACTATGTCTCCAAGGCCTCACGCCTTTAAATAGGAAAAGCTGTAATCTTTACTAAAATTAAGGCAAACCTGCAAATTGCCTAATATACCTACAATTATTATTACTGTTGTTATTATTTTGACAGTGGAGACCAAATCCAGAGCGTTATATATGCTAGACACCACCCCCTGGCCCTCATCAGGTATTATTATTATTATTATTATTATCATTATTAGCGCTCCAGAAACGCACCCAGCTACAAAACATGCATTCCCTTGCACCATATGGAAATGTGCTCCGTGAGAAAAAAGTCCCCAAACATCAAGCCAGAAACCATCTGGAAGCAGAGAGGATAAAAGGCCGGGTTTTCCTTCCCGGGGAGAACAGCATTGCGAAGGGGCAGGCAGGAAGCCTGGGTCCGCTCCCCAGTGGGCTGGGGCGGGGTGCCGGACGCGGAGCGGAGACTGGGGAGGGGGCGCAGAAGCCACGGGAAGGGGCTGCTGCGAGCTGGGGGCGGGGGCCGCGCTCCAGCCGCTCTGCGCTCGCAGGCACCTTCCAAAGCCTGGCCAGGACGCGGCAGGAACGATGCTGCGAGAGGCTCGGCGGGGCGGGGGCGCAGCTCTGCCGCTCGCCTGGGTCCCTCGATCCGCAGACG
>PVKN010032933.1:0-12169 GCA_004027915.1 Capromys pilorides
CACATTGAATAAATGAGTATAGCAAATATTGGTGCTTTCATTTACACATTAGATATTTGTATTGTCAAATGTTCCTCTCTGTCTCTCTTTCTGTCTCTGTCTCTATTTATCTATCTATCTATGGACTCTATCATATATAATATAATAATATATATTACATATAATATAATTAGATCAAAGGTTATGGATATTTGTAAGACTTGTGAAGTAAATCTTTAACCTATATACAATGTGTTTTAAAGTAGCAATAGTCTAGAAATATCGCTCCAAGATTCATAAACAAAAACATTAGAAAAAGGGCCAGCCAAATAGCTCAGCATATTAAAGAGCCTGCAAGCAGGTGCAAGGGCTGGGGATTTGATTCCTGGGCCTGCCATGAGATGGCACTGAGATGGCAATTGAGACTGGGCATGCTGACACTCACTTATTATCCCAGCTCTTGGGAGGCTGTAAACAGGTGGATCACTTATGAGTCCGATCTAGTAGTGAGACCCAGAACCCTCTGTAGACCCTTCCCTAAAATACAAAAATAATTAGAAAAGAATTTTAGAAAGTAACATGATAATAAATGGGGGAGTTAGAAATTAGAAAAGGTAATTGATAAAAAACTGATTTTTTGAGTTTTTTAGTTTGAGCAATGAAAAAATATTTTCTATACTAAACTAGTTTGCAGATATATGTGATTTGGGTCGGCAAGATAGTGGACTAAATGCCTGCTTAGAAGAGTGCAGGGACCATGGTTCAATGCGAGGCACCACACACAGCACTGGTCCCACCCCCAGGTGCACTGAGTCGAGTCGGCCACTGAGACTGGGAAAGGTGACGCACACCTGTAATCCCAGTGCTGGGGAGGCTGAAACAGAAGGACCACTATGAGTCTGAGCTGCATAGTGAGACCCTGTACCATATGCACAAAAAGTTTAAATATATTTGAATAAACCTAATACCACTAGAAACAACTTTATGTATCAGACACACCTACTGGCTATTTTTTGGCTATTAAAACATATTATTTTCTAAGACATTATTAATTGTAATTATGCATTTATACTTTTGGAAAAACTGGAATGGGTTGAAGTTTTATTGCTGTTTGAATTTTGTGTCTAAGTTCGAAAGAGTATGTTTTAATAAACATTGTGCCTAGAGCTTAGTTTAACCTAATTGAAATATTTGTTTTACATTTCCCTTTTTAAATGTTTTATTTTATTTGCACGTGTTACAGCTTATACAGCTTACCATCAGTAGAAGCTGCTCTCCATGTACCTATTACAGCAGGCTGCCTTTTCGTTTTTAAGTCCCCTCCCCTTTCTTCCGCCTCCCACACACCTCCTCCACCTTCTGGTCTTTTTATTGTTGCTGCTATTGTTGTCTCCACTCATGATAAGGCACATGGTGTCTACAGTAATTGAGAGTATTCACTTCCTCCGTGTAGCACAGCTTATTTTTCTGGTTTCCTCCTCTTCTGCTCCTCACCCTGTCTTCTGTGGCCTTGGACCACTTCCTTAAGGCACGAGATCCCTACCTTTGGCCCTCTCTAGCCAAGCTTTGTCATTTTCTTCGCTTTCACTTTACCTCACTCACAGGGGAGACACCATATCGTACTTAAGACGGTGTGTTTGCTTTCTCTCACTCAATATCATATTTTCAGGTACACACATTTTTGCACAAATGTCTCAATTTTGTTCTTCTGTAAAGCCTAGTAGTATCCCATTATGTGTAAACACCACTTTTTCTTTATCCAGTGGTTTGTTGGTGGGCGTACAGTCTGCTTCTAGGATTCTGTTACTGTGCATTGCACTGTACTATACACTGTTCTGCATGTTTCTCTATGGGTAATGACTTTATCTCCTCCGGGAAGATGCCTAGAAGGGGAATTGCTGTGTCGAATGGAATGTCTTATTTCAATTCTTTAAGAAGTCTTCAGGCTGATTTCTGTAACAGTTGTACGATTTAGCTTCCCACCAAAAATGGAGGGTTGCTTTTTTCACCATAGCCATACCAGCACTTGTTATTGTTTGATAAAATTCATATGGCTCCAGTAGAGACCCGGAATTGCAAAAGCAAATTTGGGCAATAAGCGCAAAGAAGAAGGCAAAGCAATACCCGACTTCAAGCTATACTATAAAGCAACAGGGATTTTTTTTTTTTTTCAAGAGAATGATGATGGAACAAAACCAGATATATTGACAATCAAACTGAATGGAAGACGTAAAAACCTCTCTCCCTCTCTCTCTCTCCATATATATACATATAGATAGATAGATAGATAGATAGATAGATAGATAGATAGATATGGTTGGTTGGTTGGCACGGTATCTCACGATGCAGCTTGGACTCGTAGTGCTCCTCCTGCTTTCATCTTCCCCAGAGCTGGGATTTCAGATGTGCACTGCTCCGGCCATACTTGGTGGGCAGCTCAGTGTGCCCAGCTCGATGTGCCTGGGGGCAGAGCTGGTGTGGGGATCGAACTTCTGTCTCTCTGCTTGCCTAAGCAGGTGCTTTAGTCTGCTGAGCTATCTTGCTGGCTTCCTCCCCAGATATATTGAACTATTTAATCTCTAACAAAGAAGCCAAAAGCATACCTTGGAGGCAATATAATCTATTCAATAAGTGGTGTGGGGAAAACTAGTTACGTTTGTGGAAGACAGAAAATGTGGCCTTATCACGCACCATATGATAAATCTAAATTAAATGGAGTCAAAGAGCTAACCATTCAAACAGAAACACTGAGCCTTTTGGAAGATAAAGTTGGTAAAATGTTTGAAGACCTGGGCTGGGGAGATGGCTCAATAGAACAAGCGCTTACCTGGAAAACACAAGCTCTTGAGTTCAATCCCTGGTAGTGAGAGAAAAAAAAAAAAAAAAAAAAGACTTACTTGCAGAAAAAGATTTTCTTTTTTTTTAAACTTTATTTATGTTACGGTTGGCTCAGCCTGCCCTGGGGGTGGGGCTAGCACAGCATGTGGTGCTGGGGATTGAACCATGGTCCTTGCGGGAGCCTAAGCTTGCCTAAGAAGGTGCATTAGATCACTGAGCTATCTTTCCGGCCCTAGAAAATGATTTTCTAAACAGTGCTTCACTTGAACAAGAAATAGGAGAAAAAAAAAAAAAAAAATGACATCAGACTAAAAATCTGCACAGTGGGCTGGGGGGATAGCTTAGTAGAATAAGCACTTGCTTGACAAGCACAGAGTCCTGAATTCAATCCCCAGTACCATAAAAAATAAACAAATAAATAAATAAATGAAAATCTGCACAGAAGAAAGATCAATCAGTAGACATAAGAGACAACATACATACAGAATGGAAAAAAAAAATTGCCTATTAGCCCTCAGGTAGGGGGATAATGTCTAGAATATTTCAATATCTAAAAACAATTCAATCATCTAAAATGAAAGATCCAGTCAAGAAATGCACAAGAAAATGAACAGTCTTCTCACAAGGGAAGAAATACAAATGGTCAGCAAATGTATGAAAAACATATTTGACATCTCTGGCCATTAGATAAATGCATGGTAAAGCAGTAATGGAGACTGTATTCACAACACATGCATGTGCACGCGTGGGCACACACACACACACGCATACACGCACATGTACATACACTCACTAAAAAAGAGAGAGCTGGGAGTGAGAGCCTCTGTTTAGAATCCACAAGGCTGTGCCTACCCAGCTGCACAGCAGCATCCTTTGCAGATTTGCACGCGTTTTTCTCAGTAGATGGTTGTGTGAGACATGTTGGAAACCCAAACCCAACCCCAACCTACTCCTCAGCGGCTCCCGATCTGGAACGTCTTGTCCTTCCCCGGCACGCTCTCTCTCCTTATTAAAACAATCTTGCTCGTGGCCTTTCCAAGCCACTTCACAAGCCACTTTTCTGCTTACCAAGCCAAGTGGCTTTCTGTGTTCCATCTCATTTTGAAGTTTCACACAGCGCTATCACTGCTTAAATCTCCACTGCCTTCCCCCACCTATCCTCATGAATACTGAATGAATTACAGACCTGATTTCACGTGGTGTCCGGAGGAACAAAGGCTGTCTCTACCTGTCTGTGTGTAAGGTACAAATGGCAGATAAATGTGTTGCTCAAGTAATTTATGGTACTGACAGGAAGAGCCCTGGCTGCCAACTGTATGTGCCCCGTGTCATTTAAGCTTCACAACCTCTTGCCAGGGTTGGTGCAAGCACCTCCATTTTTCTTATTTATTTGTCTTTTTGAGACAGGGTCTCACTATGCATTTCAGGCTGCCCTGGAGCTCACTTTGTTGCCAAAGCTAGTCTCAAACTTGCAACGATCCTCAGAGTGCTGGGATTTCAGACATTCGTCACCACGCCCAGCATCATCTCCATTTTATATGAAAAAAAAATTATGACATTTATGAATGTCACTCATTGAATATTGATCTTTACGTAAGTGCTTCTCTCTGAAGATAATAATCTGAAGTGTAAGAGAAATATGAATAACTGTAGAATCAGTGAGGTGTACCTGCTTACTCTGACTTTAATTTTCTCATTTCCACATGCCTATTTCTGGACCAGATTCATATGAGGCAGAACAAATCACATCCTCTAAACTCCCATCTGCCTGACTACATAAGGAGGAGCGGATAGACTACCCAGGAGGTGCAGGAACCCATTCTGAGCCTGAGTGTCGAGCATCCCCGTGGGCCTCAGCCTGTGCCAGGCTCCTAGGGACACTGGGACATGCTTAGTGCTGGCAGAGGAATTACGGACTTTGAAACCAATTAACAAAGACACTGCATGGTTTGTCTTCTTTTCCAGTCTAAAACAATCTCACAATATGTTTGATGGGCATTCCCCTGTCAGGTGCTCTTTTACACTGACAGCTTTGTTTATTTGGCTTATGTATTCTGAAGAGCCGGCAAGGCTGGCCCTGTTGATTTTATTTTATGGATGGAGAGACTTGAAGAGAATATTTCAAAGTTGTTTTTTTTTTTTTCTTTTTTCTTTTTCTATTTTTTTAAATGTATTTAGTATAGGGTCTACACGAGTCTCACTACACATATGGGACCTATAATGATCATTTCTGTTTTAAGTCTCCCAAGTGCTGGGATTACAGGTGCACACCTCCACACCAGTCTCAGTCACTGTCTCATTGTGCTCCAGAGGTGGGGCTGGCATGGTACACTGGGGCTCCAGCCTCTTCCAGCCCCTGCATCTGCCTAAGCAGGTGCTTTAATCCACTGAGCTACCTGTTAAAATTAGGGTTGCATATACAAAACATGATAAGTAGTTGCCACTTGCAGATAATTGCATATGTTTTAATCAGTTTTTGTGGTGACTATATGCTTTTAACCCAACTATCCCTTAGAATTTATTTATTTTTTATTTATTTATTTATTTATTTTTTATTTATTTATTTATTTATTTCCCTTCTGTCTGGAGAGATAGCTCGGCACTCTAAGCAGCTGCCTGGCAAGCACAAGTGCCCAGGTTGTATTTCCAGTACCACATGCCATGCCAGCCCTAGAACCCCAGAAGTGCTATGCCAACTACCACAACGCGGCATGGTGGTGCACACCTGTAACCCCAGTGCTGGGAGGCTGAGGCAGGATCACTGCAACTCTTACCTTCTTAGCAAGACCTTGTACCAAATAAAGATTTTTAAAAAGACAAAAAAGCCCTTCTTGAGTCTACATACAAATGAAGCATGCTAGCTAGTTCAAATGCATAAACTGGATTTTTCTGGGATTAGAAGCTTCAGAGTTATATTATGGAAGAATACAGGTTTCAGTTACTCTGCTCTCCTTACTGGGACCAATACCAGACACCCACAATGAAGGCTGGAAAGGTTCATTTAGCTCACAGTTGCCGGAGGTTTCAGCCCATTCTCAGCTGGCTCCAAGGCAGAGTGGCACAGGGCAGCAAGCAAACTTTCACCACAGCGGCAAAGAGAGCAAGGGAGGAGCAGCAGCAACAGTGGCTACAGAGAGGAAGTCGGTCTCTCTGTCTCCCTCATGTTACGTTCAGGCTGTCTACCTCAGGCTGAGTGTAGCACCCACACCCACAATCCCAGCAGTACTCCCACCCATAAACCCAGGCTTGGATCAGGAATTAACCATAAACTGAAGAACTGCACCTCCATGACTGCGTGAGGGGGACTGTATTTGGGGGAACAAATACACACAAACCGTAACAATACAGCTCTTCCGAATGTCTTAGATTTGCAGAGATATAAAATAAGTATGTTTATGGTAGAACACAAACCTTTGAGGTTTTCACTTGTGTCTACTGCCTGCATGTAAAATTGAGATTGATTTTAACATAATGGAAAACTATTGATGTCTGTGGAGTGAATCTATATCAATCTGAATTTACTTTAGCCCAGACTTGAAGATTAAAACTCTAATTTTACCAAGAAGATTAATATTCTATTTAAATTTTTATCTGTGACAGCCTTTCCTGAAAGCACTGAAAATGACAAAATGTCTGCTTTGCTAGCACCAGTTTTGCAGGCAAACCAAGTAAACCTTAGGCATGATATTCACTCAGATTTCCTCCAGCAATGGGGTAATAGTCCTGGTACCCCAAATATTGAGGATCATTCTTGAAAAGAGACAGTCCTATCTGGTTTTGTTCAATTTTTTACTGTGTTTTGTGTTCACTGATTTTACTTGTTACACACAAGCCTTTACTGACAATTCAGATTACTTCTTAATAGAAGGAGGTCAGAAGAATACAAGGACAGCAGACAAAAATGGATATTCTGAGAACACTGTAACTGTATTAAAAATATTCTTCCCCAAAGAACATCTACAATTGGTGAGACTAAAGGGGCAAGAAATGAACAAGAACTTGCAGGCAAAGCAAGTGAATTGAAGATTTTCTTTTGCTAAACAACTATGTCATTGTCAAAAAGCCAAGGGACCTATCAGGATCTTTTCGTCCCTGTCAAGTGGAAAAGACAACACAGAATGGGGTAAAAAGCAATGGAAGAGAAATAATCCCAAAAGAAGAGGTGCGGCTAAAAACAGAATGGAAGAACTTATCAGGCGGGTGAGTATTCTAGACACATACAAAAACAGGACCGACAAAGAGAATCCCAACCAACCAACCAACAAAGCACAGAATGGCGTTTGAGAAGGAACCAGGAAGCCTCTGCACACAGCAGCTATAGAGGGAAATTCGGCCCTGAGCTGACTGTAGTAATATTCCCTCAGGGCCCTCTGTTAGTCACTTGGATGCATTTTATTTAACCAACAGAACTACCCTGCAAGGAAACTGAGGGTCAGAGAGTCTAAGGAGCACGTTAAAGAGTACCGCAATGAAACAGGAAGGCTGGGGTTCGAGTCTCCCCTGGCCCCCCTAGGGTGTGGAGGCGTCCATCCTTTCTCAGGCCAGCCCTGGACACGCATGGCAAGGCCCAGCACCGTGACACAGGAGTCTCCACTTAGAACAAGGCCTCTCATTTCTGAAAGAACGGATCTCACGAAGCCTGGGGGTTGGGGACAGCAAGGGAAGATGAGGCCCTGAGGAGGAGACGGAGGTGGCTGGAAGCGGGGTCCAGTGGGGCCAACAAGGGAGATTCAGGGCTGGAAGTTGGTCAGGTGTGGGCCAGGAGTGTGTGGAGCAAGGCTGCGGGGAGCCTCGCGTGTTCTGGGCGCTTGTCCACACCTGTTCTCTTGGGTAACCGAGTGCACGTTTGTTTGTTGTTACTGGCAAAGGCGCCGTGCTTTTCTTCTCTGAGACTTCAGTGATGTTGTTTCTTCTCTGCCAAAGATACCTTCCTTCCACTCCGCTCTGCTCTGTAACCCTGGTATTGAAATCTGACTTTTCCTTAAAATGTTTCTCTTACTGTCCCAGATTGTGTGTGTGTGTGTGTGTGTGTGTGTGTGTGTAACATTTTTCACCTCTGGAACACCTGCATCTTTGAGGGTCCAGCCTAAGAGCCCATCCAGAACTCGTGAGCACTTCTTTACTTCAAGTTTACTAGGCAAGAAATCTAGGAATTCTCAGGGTAACATGGGTTCTTATACAGAACAAGTATTTGTTCCAGTTAGTCCAAAAGCAGAGTGAAACCCACTGATTTAAGAAGGACCACAACTCTTGGCCTTAAGATCATACCCTTGGAAAGATGATTTCTGATGCCATGAGAATTAGCTTTGTGACTTTCGAATCCTTCTTTTATTCGTCTTACGGCTGTTTTGGTTGTTTCACCGCATTTGCTGCCCTCTAAACAAGTCTGGTGACATAAATTGCAGATTCCAGTACAAAAATTAGCAAGTAGTTTTCATGATACATTACTCAGAATTTTAAGAAGGTACCAGAAGAGAGCGAGGTGGAATTCGGGACCCTTTCAAGGCTGAGGCGTGCGTGCTTGCACAACTAAAACGACTGTGATGTCAGCGTCGAGATCACCTTCTAAGTCCTTAATGGCTTCTTGTTTCCTGCCTCCTGCCACCAGCGCCATGAACCAAGGGCAACTTCCTGTCTGACTACCAGTGTGCCAGAGAAAAAGTTAAACCTTCCTGGACTGTAGCTCCCCAAGAAGAATTCATTAGATAAAGAATGAGTTTTAGAGTGAAATTGCACAGTTTGAAACTTTTGACAGTAATTATCCTGACAAAATTCTTTCCTCCGTACAATATGACAAGGGTGCTCCAATTTCTATCTCAAAAAGTGTACAAGAATTGATGATGGCATTTAAAAAAAAAAATAAAAACAAACGCCATGTTGAATAGCCCTGATTATGATCCCGAAGGTGATTCCACGGGCTGCCTGTTCTAGAAAGACTCAATTACCACCGCTCCCTTGAGGTGGGCCTGCCTTAAATGTGTTAGAGATGCGATACACCACAATTTTAAGAATGTTGCCACTTATCTTAGTCAGTACCTATTTTTTGTGACGTAAAGACCTTAATTCTCTGTCCCTGCCAATCTTGCTTCTTTCAAAGGCATGAAATTAACTTTCCTGAAGGAAAGGAAAGAACCTGACTGGTGGCAGTGAGAGGTTAATTTAGGCTATTGTTTCTGTGACACGGTGCCACTCCACGAAGCATAATAACTTCATCAGATGGAATTCAAAACTTGCAGGGAGATGAATTATGGCCTTTCAGGCACTCAAAATACCTTTTCAGACGTAAGTGAAAAAAAGATAATTGAAGAGTTGGGACTGTCCTTTGAGTGGATGTTAGAAGATAGTCTGGATCCAATCAAGCATTGTTTAAAGTAATAGGAGGTGAGTTCTCAGTTGAGTTATGCAGTGTACGTTTCTAAATGAGAGGCGAGGCTGAGAGTGTTGCAATGGAAAGTTCTTCTCTTTTCCTGGAATTCTTTCTTTCCTCTCCCTGCATGTGGATTTGTCTCCTGAGGTCCAACATGACGTGAATAGCCGTGATTACTGTATTTCTTGTAAAGGGCCAACTCCGAAATACAATAAAACCTGTTACTTACTAAAATACCTCCATGTGACAGACAATGTGCTTACTACTTTAAAAATGCTAATTCATTTTTAATAATATTCTTCAGAGTTAGATTTCACTTTCTTTAATTTTACAAATAAAAAAAAAACAGAGCTTAAAGAAATTTGTTACACAGTCCAAAATTATAGTGCCATAAAATGGCCACCAACATTTGAACAAAAATTCAGCGGACGAACAGAGGCTGTGGCTAGTGTGGCCCAAAGCTTACATTTGCATAAATTTCCAATTTTCTTAGTTTTTTCAGTTCGTGATGAATAGGTCTTTAATAACTAAAATTCTGACAACATAGTCCATTATAATAACATGAAATCTAATTTTACTTCTGCAAATCATTTCTTTTTATTAGTAACCTATTAAATGAGAAAGCATAATTCAAAATGAAATGCGTCAAGGTATTTCATAACTTTTTTGCTCAAAATTAACTTCCTTGTCACAAATGCTATGTAGAAGGGTCAGCCAGATAGCTCATTGGACTAAAGTACCTTTTTTAGTAGAGCATAGTGCCACGGGTTTGACCCCCGGCTTACTGTGCTGGCCTCACCCCTGGTGCACTGAGCCAGCAATTGAGACTGGGTGTGGTGGCACATGCCTGTAATCCCCGAGCTTGGGAGGCTGAAAACAGGAGCACCATTACAAGTCCCATCTACATGGTGAGACCCTGTAAATACATATATAAATGCATATGTAAATACATAAAAATGGCTATATAGAGTTAATAGATACATTAAGGTAGAGTAGTCTATGCATATGGTGCAATGAGACAGACCACAGTTCTTGCTGTCCTGCTGGTCTCACTGCTTGTAAAACACCCTTAAAGATGTTCCCTCCTGTGTTTTAAAATGCAGTGTTTAGAAACCAGTTAGAAAGATATAGAAGAGTTTCCAGAAATTGCTCACCTACTATATTTTTGTATCAGAAACTGTTGATTTATGAGTTTATCTTGTAGGAAACTAAAGTTAATTGGCAAAAGGCACATACTCTTTTGGTGAAAGGAGCCTAGAAACAAAGATGTTGGTGAAGTTTTGAAAATAGGAAAGTGTTATCTGACAGGGAGCAGATGGTGGTGGAGGGTGAGGGGAGTGGAGGCCGGAGTGGCTACAGCAGGAAGGCTAGGCATATTCCTACAGTGACCAGGATGGGATGAATGGCCTTCAGTAGAGAACGGGGAAACAGTGAGAGAAATGAGAATGAGGAGGAATCAACAGAAAGACTAATTACAAGTGACTGCAGTGTGGGAGAAAAAGGAAAGGGAGGAACGAAGGAAGGAAAAGGAAAAGAAGGGGAGGGGAGGAAAAGGAGGATGGGAAGGAGGAAGAGAGGAAGGAGAGACAGAGAGAAAGAGAGAGAGAACACGTGAGCCCACATGTAGCAGATGCCAGGTGGTATCGCATGATGCTCATCAGCACAAATATCAACTTTAGAAAAGATTAACTCACTATAGCATAAAATAAGGTGTGATTATTAAAATAAAAAAAAACAAAAACATGTTCCAAGTAATTCTAGTTGAAAGAAAAAACCCTGACATAATGTGTGCTGCAAACAGAGCTGTGTGTCCTGTGTGGGTGCCTCATTTTCTCTTCCCTCTACCTTGTTAGACTCATGGACGTAGCAGAGAGGGCCTCGGAGCTGTGCTCGCTGGAGCCATCCTCATTGTATTGGCCCTGGGGACGCTCAGTGACCTTCCCACCTCCGTCTCCTCATGGGCAATGTTGCAGGGCTCCCGTACGCAGCAGTATCTGTCTGCTTCTCTCTGTTGCCCATGGCTCATCATAAATTTGGTGTCCCTCTGCTTTGCACACATGACCTTCCCAACACTCCACTTCTTAGGGATCCCTTTCCATAAAGTGTTTCATTTCTGTGTAGCCATGAATTCTTTGCTTAGGATGAAGCATGCATGGCTCTCAGGCATGCCCTCTGTCTGCAGCCAAGAACGTGAAAGCCTCTTGTTTGCAGCCTTTCCTAAGATGTCAGAGGGCAGAAACCGCTTGTCAACTTGGTAACGTATGACAATTGAGCTCACATTTTTGGAAATATTCACAAAAGGCCACGTCTACTTAAAGTTTCATGTTTTCAGTGATGTCCAAGGAGAGAATGGCATTGAACTGTATCCTGCTCTAGTTTAAAGGAAAAGAATCATTTGGCTGTTGGAACAGTTGTGGATTGTGATGGTCTCATCCACAGGCCTCATTTCTGCAGGCAGCCATAGAATTTTTAAGAAAGCTGCATCACTTCCTAGCTCAGGATTTATTAACTGTTGAGGAGGTGATGGTAGAAAGCACGGTTCTCTGAGACAAAAGTCTTTGTCCTCACCTGTGCTTCAGTTATCATGGCATGGACAGGCAGTGCTGCGTATCCTCAGGGAATTTATTGTGTATCCTGATGTGTTGCTGGAAATTGAAAAGGGACCCAAAGTGGGTCCTGGTCTGGAGTTTAATATTTAATCCATGTCATGTCTGTTTTGATGGCAACGCACCTTATGGTTCACTTGTTTTCCAGGTTAATGGTACATTTATTTTTCTAGTCATGAGCACACACACACACACACACACACACACACAAACACATACACACAAACACACACAAAGGTTTTGCAGCTGTGATGAAATAAAGAATAAATGTATATTTGGCCTATTTTGCTTTGATGAAATCAAGCCTGTACCTACATATTCGAAGCTCCAATTCAGGTCATTGAACATCACTCAATGTATCAGCTACAGCAGCTTCTGC
>PVKN010032934.1:0-12150 GCA_004027915.1 Capromys pilorides
AAAAAAAAAAACAGAAAATAGGGAGACATCTTTTTTGCAAAAGGGAGAGAGCCAAGAGATGGTGGTGGGGCAGGATGGAGTACCTGAGGTGTGTTACGAACATGTACCAATGCCCAATGAGGAATGAGATCATTATGTACTTCAGACATGTACTAATAAAAATGGAAAAAGCAATTAAGACAGTAATACTGCTGATATCAGTACCCGTACCTAAGGCTGAGAGAAGTTGCAGTTCAGTGACATGCTGGTGTCTTTGGACACCAGACATTAAATCAAGCTCCAAATGATGCCACTTGGCACTGGAGTGTGAATGACAGCCCAGACAAACCTTTGTTCCTGGTGTGAGTGAGCGGCCAGCTCACTGGTGGGACAGGCTCAAGGCAGGGCAGGCTCCTTGCCACATCGATTAGTCGGTGCAAGCAGCAGTCATGACTTTACATGGGTACTTCCCTGTGCCAGTATGTCCCACCAGGTAAGAGCTATGTTTCATATGAAAAAAATGAAATTCAGGAAATGGATGAAATGGCCAACAGTTACACGGTAAGGGGAGCCTTTGAGAATTTTCATGGAGACTTCTCTGACTTTGAGCTGGTCTGCTGCTGGTGAGGGTTGACTGAGTTGCTTAGGACCTCCAAGTTACATGGGCCTCCGTGGAAGCCATTGTCCTCCCCAGGAGGTGGGGCACACACACTGTGAACTGAATTATATCCCTCAGACATGTATATGTGGAAGTCCTAACCCCAAGTATTCAGAATATCGGTGTATCATAAAGCCTTTACAGAGGTCATTAACCTGAGACTAAGAGTGCCTAAATCCAATAGGACTAGTGTCCTTCTAAGAAGAGATTTGGACACAGGAAGGCCATGTGAAGACAGAGAAGATAGCCACTGAGAAGCCAAAAGGACAGAAATAGAACAAATCTTGCCCTTGGTGCCCTCACCAGGAACCAACCCTGCTGACACTCTGATCTTGGACTCCTGGGCCAGTAAATTTGTGTTCAAGCTGTCCATCTGTGGGACCTTTTGACAGCCTGAACAGACAAAGTCAGCAAGATGCCTAGCGTCAAGGCTGTCAGAGCCAAGCCTCCCACAAGGACACATGGAGAGACACATGTCGCTGAAAGGACAGAGGTTGGATGAAAATGTGAAACCAGTGCAGAAAAGAGGGCAGTAAGTTTGGAGAAACTAACCCTTCCTCTGAAACCAGGGTTGGGAAATAATTGTTGCCATTGACTGGAGCAGGCCTGTTGTACTGGTTCTTAACAATGTGCTTCCTAGGAGTGGAAGGACAGCATGGAGCCGCCTTGCCTGGTAAACTTTACACCTTTCCAGGTGGGGAAGCAACCGAGAGTAAAAGATCCTCTCACCATCCAAGACAGCAGGTCCCAGAGCCACCTGATATAGTGAAGGGAACAAGAATCTGAACAGGTGGAGGTGGATCCACATTTAAGGGCATCAAGCACAGAATCCCATCAGCATCTCTTTAACATCTGGCTTCCCAGAGCTTTGCTTGGGTTCTCAGCTTTTCAGTCAACTTATTGTTATGCCACATCTACTCCCCAAAAGGACTAGTAGGAAGCGTGTGATGAAGACATAGTAAATAAAACCACCTAGTCAAGCATAAAAGAAGAGAAGTTAAGGAGCAAGGAAATCATTGAACATGAAGTGCATGAATAAGCCTGAAATTCAGTTTGGGGTATCTTGGCAGTGAGGAAAAAAATGAGACACTTTACGGGGGAGATATTCTGAAGTTTATAAGATACAATACTATACTCTTAAAAGAAAACATTATGCACTGTTTGAAGTGATAATTTTACTTCAGTGTCCATGTCTCAGACATAATAACGAAATCGGCTCACATTTACTGCACTTCTAGGTGTTTCAGACTTCCTAGACTTGGTCTAAGCCTTAGCTTACGATAGACTTGCTGTAATTTCCCCTGATCACAATCTCATGTTCTCAGAAAACCCAGAAGCTTTTCCCTTCTGTAATATCCTTTCATACTTTTTCTAATTCTAAAAGCAATACTTCCTCCTAGTTCATGCCTAAAATACTGAAATATAAATGAGAATACAAATGGCCCTAGCGCTCCCTACTTGGTCCCTTCCAGATAACAGGCGTCAACATTTCAGTTCACCTCATTCCAGCATTTTCTTTGTCTTTGGAATCCCCTGTTCCTTAACCCACACATTTTGGCTTGCCTCAACTGAAGAACTTTTGGCCCCAGGTAAACACGATGTAGAAGCATCTCAAATTGGCAGCTCTTCAACCTTTTCCACACTTGGAGCCCATTTTCCTTAAAATAAAAATTCAGCAGCCATCTCTGCTGTCAGTCTTTGCCCTGACTGCTTGGGTGAGCTCTGAGTTAGCAGCTCACTTCCTGGCATTGAGGCTCTTGTCCATGGAAACCAATTCTGCCAGCCTCAACTATAAAATGTATTCTACTTTATAAATCATAAGCAACTCTGGTTTAACAAGAGACCTTGTTCCAGGCCTCTGTAATATTTCAATTTGCCCAGTATTTCTCTGGAGGAAGAGTGGGCTTGGAGAAAGGCACCTCATCACATGCCATGATGAAATCAGCTTCACACTTCTGAATGTCCTTGTCCTGTTTTACTTTACCAACAGAAAATTGACAGAACTGAACACATTACCTAAAATGCTCACCCCAACAGCTGTATCTTTGTGTGAATCATGTCAATTTGTTCTTTCCCTTCTCACATGAAATAGAAAGACATAGTGAAGGAATTAAGAGTAGTAATGTAAAAACTGAAAAGAGGAAAGAAGTCCCCTAGGGCTGTCAGAAAACCCTGTGTCACCCTAGGGTACATAGGCCTCCAAGACAGTGTGGTAAGAGATGCCATAGGCCCTGCCTACTTCCCTCTGTTTCCAGGGGAGCCTCCCTTTCTGAGGAGTCTGGCAGTTACCCTCTTTTGCCTTGTATCACTTTTGTGGGTCACCTTTACTGTATGCTAGATAAAAGGACTTGGTCCCATTCCTCCTGAGTTCACAAGGCAGCTGCTCTGCTGGACCACAATGCACCTCCTTAGGGCCACTGCCTGGAGACAGCTGATCTGAGAGGAAATATGTCCCTCAGCACGGTGACAGAAGGTGACCATGATGTAGCTTCAGGCCCCTGTACTCTCCACACCCCAACAACCAGCCTGTCCCTGGATCTCTGACCCAGGAGGAGCAATGGAAACAGTGGGCAAAGGCCCAAGCCCAAGAAAGCAGCTGAATTCCACCCCTGCCTTGTCCGGGGCCTCTCGGGAGGTGGCCCAGCCTGACAGCACTCCTATAACCTCAGGTCTCCCATCCACTGACAAAAAGCTTCATAGAGATGTCCTAGCCAGAAGACTGTTCTACCAAGTCAGAGCTGTGTCCCAGGATACTGGAACTAAGTGTACCTGCCTGCCCGCCCTCCGCTGAGCTTCCTCTTGCCAACCCTCACCTCACCTTAACATCAGGAGCACCCACATGTGAGCTTCTCCCAGACACACTGTCTCCTGCCTTCTTCCTGCCTTGCTGGTCCCTCCCCAGCATTTGGATCCAGTCTGCAGCTCAGCTCAGTGCTGCTTTCATTTGCCTTCACAGATCTTATCTACAGGCTGGCCTTTTTCTACCATTTACATACTGACTATGTGGCAAGCTGCACAGTCTAGGATGGCATCCACATTCCTATCTTGAGTCACATACCTCTCCAGTATTGAGGACCAGGCTATGTGATAGATTATGGGGAGGGGGGGGTGTCCAACTGTGTGACTTAAGCCTCCACAGTCCTAAGGCCAGTGTGACCTTCCTTCAAGAACAGAGGTACATGGAAGGCCATGTGCCCCTAGCAATAGGCAGAATGCTAATAACTGGCACCCCTGAGACAAGATAGCATCTGCTGAGGGCAGTTGTCAAAATATAGGCATTTGAGTTCAGAAAAAATCTGGTTCCTCATTGATTTAATCTTTATCCACACGTTCTCTGTAGTTTCATGAAACGCGTGCTACCACTCCCCTTACACTTTTTGCTAGTTATTAAAAGTAAGCCAACCATGGAAGTAGCTGAGCCAGTCCACCAGAGAGAACTCCTGGTCCCCTTTGTACCTTGAAATTTGTCTTTTTTGTTGTTGTTTTGTTTTGTTTTTGCGGTATCTGGGATCAAACTCAGGACCTTGCATATGCCAGGCAGGCACTTATTCCAGTGAGCTGTCTCCCCAGCCTTTGTCTGTCTACATACCACACACACACACACACACACACACACACACACACATCTGAAGGTCTTATCTGCCCTTGGGACTCCACACTCCAGGGTCTGTGCCTTCCTGTCTACTTGACCACACCACTTAGAAATGGATTAGAATCTGAGACCCCGCGTGCTTCAAGTCAGAATACTCACCACCACCTGCATCCCTTCTGGCCCTGGTTGATAACGTTAACACTTGCCTATACAAGTGAGGTAGAGGTCAGAAGAGCAGAGTGCACATGTTGTTGTGTGTCCACTTGCCCAAGACCAGGGGGTGTGAGAAGAGCTTATCTGCTTCCCTGAGGGCTTTGAAGTAGACAGACAGGCCTGTGTGCTCGAAACTAGCTCCACCACATACCAGCTAAGTGACTTGGGGCAGATGGTGAGTACTGTCCGGCCATGAACACCTCACCATTGCTGCATGAAGAACACGCAGGTCCTGACACTTGGAAGGCCCTAAGGAAAGGTCACTTTATTGTTTCCCTGCACGGCACTGAGGGTGCAGTGCCAGAAACACCCTGAGAACACATGACATTCCTTTGTCCCTGTTGTGGCCTACTCAGTACCATTGCTTCAAACCACCTGGACTTTTCAGGGTTCCAGAAAGCTGCAGGTGAAATGATACTGGCTGGGGCCTTGAGCTGTTCCCACTGCAGCCCTTTGGGTAGACCCTGTCCTCCGTGACGCAAGTGCTGGATGACTGCCGTCTCCTCTGAGGTGCAGACCACATCTCTTTCCCCCCTGTGCCCTGTGCCTTTTTATTTGGGCCTGGTCCAGGTGCCCCTTCTAGCTGAGCTCAGAGCTGGAGCCATGGTGGACAATCAAGAGGCAGAGCCAATGATATTCAGTGTTCACTGTGCAACAGGATCTGTTCAAACCACTTCACAAATGTGACTAGATCGTGTCTGCCCTGAATGCCTAAAGCAGACACCACTATTAGTCCCACTTCACAAATGAGGAAACCAAGAGGACAAAAAGATGACAGGTGGTGCAAGGCCCACAGTCTGGAGCTGGTGTTAGAAGCTGTGCATGAGGCACCCCAGGAGAGGACCCCCAGCAAAAGCCAGTATCTTGCCTCAATGCAGTGCTCTGCAGAGCCTGTGTCTAAACAGCCAGCTCTTTTCATGGTGCTAAGATCTTTATTATTTTGTGGGAGGATATGGAGATGATACATAAAACACTTCTAGAGATTGAATCGTAGTTGTTACTTTTTTTTTTTTTGCTGTACCGGGGATTGAACTCAGGACCCTGCACTTGCCAGGAAAGCGCTTATTCCACTGAGCTATCTCCCTGGTCCTGTGCTAAGATATTTATTGCAGGAGATCATTTGACCTAGTAAAATCCTACACCAACTGTGTACAGACAGGGCAGCGTCATTTTGATTTTAAATCTGAAGAGTCCATCAACCTTTGAGTGGTGTGTGTCAGAATCTTGAAGCTCCCTTCCAGCTCTCGCAAGGGATGCCTGTCTGGGATTCTGAGTATCAGAACAACCTGCTGGAAGTGAGCTGCATGAAATCAAGGAGGCCACCTCCCCATTCCATTCCTGCTAGTGCCCAGAGCAGTGCTTGGCTACCCGTAAAGATTGGACATTTGTTGGGTTGATGGATAGAAAGAGCAGGGGAAGAGGGAAGAAGGAAGGGGGTGGAGTTCTTTTGTTAAATGGGGAAAATAGATGGCTCCAAAGTCAATTTGTAAGGAATAGGACATATAAAGAAGTCTGGTGTCTGTGCTTGTCTGTCCCCTCCAGCTGTTTGTTTGTTTGTTTTTTAATCACTCCTTGTGGAAAACTACTTTTACTTTTTTTTCATGTATTTACTACAGAGTCTACAGGGTCTCACTACCCAGATCAGACTCATGATCCTCCCGTATTCAGCCTCCCAAGCACTGGGATTATATGTGCATGCCACCACACTCAGTCTCATTTGCTGTCTGGAAAACTACTTTTAAATGTGGACCATCCTTCAGTTTCAACAAAACACACAAAGCTTTGGACAGCAGAAGGGACACATTTGGCTTTTCACTTGCCAACAAAAAGAGAAGCTCAGTTTTCAGTGGTTGAGTGAGACAGTTTCTGGGGGAGAAATATAAATGGTCATGAAAGAAGGACAGGACTTGAACTTCTCCTTAGGGGCCTAAAGGGATGGCAACCTCAACACCAAGCTTTCACCTGATCTCAAGCCAAGAGGCAGCCCACGAAAGCTCTGTTCCAGAAGAGCGGTTCTGCAGGAGGGTTGCCACACAGACTGGGCACCTGCTACCGTGAGTCTGCTCACTCCAGGATAAGCCTGACTCATAGGCTCAGAGCCCTCTCTGAGCCTGACCACCACTACCTGCTGGTGCTCTACTGTCAGGCATGTTGCTGAAGGATGAATCTCTCACCTGCCAGAACAGCTCCTTCTTGACCTTTCCATTTCCCAGGCTCCAGCACCTACTTTCCCCAGCTGACAGGGACATCAGTAACAAAAGCCTTTGTCTATGAAAGGCTATGTAGCTTAGCAGTGACATCATTGGCCTTTGGAGTCACGAAACGTGGGCTTGAATTCTGGCCCTGCTCCTTACTAACTGGACAATTAGCCCAGGTCATCTCTACAGTAGCAAATGCAGGCTAATAATCATATCCCTTCAAGTTTTCCTATGAAGAGAGATGATACAGTCTATCAACAGCTATGCTTTGATTTCTTTTTTTAAATGTATTTAGTACAGAGTCCACAGGATCTCACTACACAGAATGAACTGGTAGTGGTTCTCCTGTTTTCAGCCTCTCAAGAGCTGGGATTATAGGTGCGCGCCAGTGCGTCCAGTCTCAGTCACCCTCTCATGGGTGGGACCAGCATGCCAGGTGGGGATCGAACCCCAGCCCCTGCTTCTGCTCACCTAAGCAGGCACTTTAATCCACTGAGATAGCTGGCCAGCCCAGACTAGATTTCTTATTAAATGCCAGGCAACATTGTTGGCCTTTGGGACGCATCAGACCTCCAAACAGTACCCTTTGCCTGTTCTTTGCAGACCACGGCATTGTGGTTGTGTATGAGACCCAGTATCTGACAGCTAATCCATGTTAGCTATTACTGTTGAGTTCACCAGGTTGACAGGAAATGCTTTTCTTGTTTCAATGAGCTAAGTTGTTAATGACTGCCCACATCAAGGCAGATAGTGCTGGGTCACTGTGTCACTGGAAGATTTGGGGAAAACTGGTGTGTGCCGTCACAGGAGACAAACTCTGAGATTGACAAGATAGCACAAAGAAGATGTAATCTAAGCAGTTGAGACATTGGTGTTGATGGTTCCCAGCCATGGGCCAACACCATGGGGAGGGCAGCTCCTTCTAGGGGAAATTAAGGATGACACACCTTAAGCAGGTAAACAGCTGGGAACTGCCCCACATCTGTTTCCTTCTCCTCCTCCGCTCCCTCCCCTTCCTCTTCCTCCTCCTCTGTCCTCCCCAGTGAAATTGGGATTATGTCCAAGTATCTGTCCTTCCCTGTGAACCCCAGCTTGCTCCTGCTTGGGGTGGAAAGCCATGACCCATTTGGCTCATACTGGGCTTGGGCTTCTGGCCAGTGAGGATTTCGGGAACAGGCATTTACCAGTCTTCCCTGAGAGACGAGTGTCTCCAGAAATCTGCCCTTCACCCCTGCACTCCTTCTGGTTATCTGGATGCCAGGTGCCAGGACAGGCTGCTCCAGATAGCTACAGGGCCCATGGGAGAGAAAGCCGAGACCTATGGCCAGCCCCTCATAGGACTCCTTTAGGAAGGAAGCAGGAAACGTTCTTATTGACTAAACCAGCCTTAGCCTAGGGTTCCTGTGACCTGCAGCACAGAGCATCCACACTAATGAGATGGAGAGTAGTGAGCATGACCCTCCTCCTTCTAGGCTGTTCCCAGGTCTCTCTGAGAGGAGAAGAGCTATGCTGGGCCCTGCCTTTCCTCTGTCCTCACAGACAATGAATTTGCGATTCTGTTTGTGAGCTTTTTACTTGAAATCATTCTATGTGTGTGCCTGCGTGGCTGTGTCATAGGCCTTATTATTAGTGACTATAATGGCTACCAGCATCATGCTTACCAGTGATTTGAGAAAGTATAATGCTATGCTCAGGGCCAAAGGAACCACTCTGAAAATCAGTGCCTCCACCTAATGGGTCTCCCTGCTTACCACCTTCGTTCAAAGCAAACAGGATAGCCGAGAGACGCAAACAACGTGGGTCACGGTGAAATGAAGCCACCCACACAAGCTCTGAGACAAGCTGATCACACAATTAGATCAGTGATCTCACCAAGTCCTCCTGGTTACACCAATGTATGCCATGTCCTCTGCCACTATGTCATCAGTGGCTAAACTAGCACCACAGGATCAGGGGAAGTAACAAAAGCCCACATTGTAATATAGAGATGTATAATTCAGCAGAGGTGGCAGGCTGTGCAGTTCTAAATTCTAAAAAGTAATGGCTACTCAGGGGAATTTCACCTGTGGAGTCTTGAATGTCAAGACCTTACATGCGAGCACTGGAGTTTAGAATTTAGCCTGTGATATATGAGAATATCAGGCCGGTTTATTAAGCTGGTGGGATAGGAAAGTAAGGAGAGACAACCAGCTGTGAGTTCTGAAAAATAACCTGAGGCCATGGACTACAACCATCAGGGCAGGTAAGTCATGGTAATCAAAAGGACATTGCGGTTGTTCCAAAAAGCAACACATTCTGTTGGCTACGATATCTGTTTTCAGACTAGCTGATCCCTCTGTATGCCCTTTAGGGTTCTAGAGATTTCTCATTTTCTAAACTGAATATAAGGTGAAGAGATAGTTCAGTTTTGTGCTTATAGTGAAGTCTTTCACTCAAAATATTTTACATTACTCAAATACGTCATCAGAACATCCTGAGCTGGGCCATCAAAATGCTACTGCAAGAGAAATGTAACAGATCTATAAGTTTTAGAATAGGACTCTCGCTATGATTTGTGTTTAGTTGTCCCCCAAAGCCTCATGCAGTCATAGGGAAGACGTTTAGAGTTTGTGATTTAACTCTTGATCCACTGGAATTATGGGTGTGAGTGCTGCTGGGATTATGGGTGTGAATGCTACACCCAGCCTGGGGTGGATACCTGAATGCAACTTAAGGAAGACCGACTTGCTTCTATGGCTATTGTTGCCGTTACTCCTCCCCTTTGCTCTTGCTCTTTTCCACCACCATAAAAGGTTGCTCTCTGCCATATGCTACTCTGTCTTAGAGTCAGCTGAGATTAACTGAAAGCTCCACAAACTGTAACATAAATAAACCTTTCCTTGTCCCGACAATGAGAAAAGAGTAAACGAGACAACTCTGCTATGGCTTAGAGGCAGACTTTCCTCCAAAAGATCATGTATTAAAAGATTGGGTTTTTGAAAAGTGATTAGACCAGGAAGGGCCCTGGCTTCTTCAGTGGATTAGTCCAATGATCAGATCATAATTTTATAGCATTATTGGGTGGCAGTGGAAACAGGAGATGACACTATTTGAATGGCATAGGTCATGGAGGTTTGACCTGAGAAATACATATGGCCCCTACACGCTTATTCTTCAGCTCTTTGTCTTCCTAATCCTTCCATGCCTTGAGCAACTTTTCTCCAGCTGTGATGTTTTACCCCACCTCACCCCCAAAGCAATGGAGCTGGCTGACCATGGACTGAGGCCTCTAAACCATGAGCTTTACATGGACTTTTCCAGGTGTTTTGTCACAGTGATGAACAGCTGAGCAACACAGGCTCAAATACCAGCAAGATGGAGCTGCACGCAACTGACAGGAGTGTTCCCTCTTGCCTAGACCAAGCGATTCCGTCTTAACATCCATAGGATCCTAGTTCAACTATTGTAACACAGTGCAATACCTGCCCTTGTACACCAGCCTCAAGAAAGCTTTGTGGTTCAAGGATTTCATTTAAAGTCCCTGCCTTCCCACATTCAAGTGTAACTGCTAATGACCTGTCTGCCTAGGAAACGGCTGATAGAGACGTTATCTGGTACCTGTGGCCCTGAGGTGCTACTAGACCAAACTGGAAGTCTAAACCAAAACTCCTAAATGCATCATGTCACAGAAAACACTTCTCACAGTGTGTGTCACCTCAGTAAAACTGGAAGGATGTGGGTGCAAACAAGGCCCGCATCTGACTCATGTCAATAGCTGTCTTTATATCTGTCCCTATGTCTAGGCTCACCTGTAGGATGGAGATAACTGTTGCTCTTGTGTCAGGTTATGTGACAGCACATATGAAACAAGCTCTCACAGGGAAGTTTTTGATGACTAATTCAATGTCTATGCTTGCTATAGGCCTATTCAGATTTTTCTGTTTCTTGAGTCAGTTTCATGAGGTTGTGTCTTGCTAAGAATTTATCGTTTTCTATTGGATTACCTAACTGTAAGGTCAGCAGGGATCTCAGTTCTTCATGCTAGTAATCTGGGACTCTGTCCCTCCACTTGGGATTCCCATTAGCACATCTCAGCACACTTGTTGTCAGATACATTCCCCAAGGCTTTGCTGCTGTTTCTTTCATTTTGGCTCTCTGTTCTTTAGACAGGAGAGTTTCTATCGACCCCTCTTGAAGTTTGCTTGCTCTTCTGCTTCCTTGGATCCGCTGTTCACTCCATCAAGTGGATAACAAATTTTGATCATTGTTTTTTTCTACTAGAGAATTTCTATTTTGTTCTTTTTTGTATTTTCAATTTCCTGATTGTTGTTAACCTATTTAGTTAGTAAGTCACTGTCAATATATTTTCCAAACGTGATTCTCTTTAAATCTTTGAGTCTAATTGTAACAGCTGCAAAGTACTTTCTGCTAAATTCCATTTCTGGGCCTTCACAGTCACTTTCTATTTCTCTGGCTTATTGTAAACGTATTCGCTGTTGAAAATTGGACATTTTAGAAAACCCGTTGTAGCAACCCTATATTGTTCTCCCTCTCTCAAAGTGGCGTTAGTGGTGATGGGTTTTAGCAACTTTCCCTGTCTTTAATTAACACTAATATATCAATATTGGCTTAACTGCAACATGGATGCTACACTAATGTGACCCGCTGGACTGTAAGGAAATGATAAAGACAGAAAAAAATTAGAAAATGAATGAAATAGAAGAATTTCTATAAATGAAACAAAACATGAAACGCCAACCATTTCTCTAATATTATCATTTTAAAAATTAAACATGGGAAAATTTAAGGACTTTATGTGTGTGTATTCATTAATGCTTCATATATATCATTAATAGATTAATACTTCATTGCCAGTTTAAAATAAAATGTTTCATTATTTTTTAAGAAGCATTTTGCTTTTTAAAAGGGGGTTTTAAGATAATTTACAGTTATTTGTAGTGGTTGATACATTGTGTCAATTTGAGAAGTTAAAAGTTTAACTAAATCAGCTCAGCAATTTCACACCTTGGGCATGGAGGCCCCTCCCTAGGGTGTGGAAGGCCCGCTTTAGGGCCACTCGCACTTAGAGGATGCATAAAGGGGGTTGAGGAAGGATGGCTCGAGCCGCTTTCCTTGGAGGAGCTCCAGTCTTCACAGTCAGCATGGAAGGAAGGAAGAGGGGCTTGCTAGGCATCACAGCTGCTGCCTTTCCTTTTGCTCTTGCTGTTTTCCACCACCAGGAACTGCTGCCCTCTACCATGTGCTACTCTGCCTTGAAGCCAGCCAGGCATGGACTGAAACCTCCATTAAGGGTGAGCTAAATAAATCTTTCCTTCCTTAATTTTGGGTGTTGGGTATTTTGTCCCAGCAATGAGACACATTTATACAACAGAAAAATTTAACAACATCAAAAAGCGATAAAGAGCCAGAGAGATAGCTCAGAGGCATAAGGGCCTGCCTGGCAAGCACAAGGTCTTGGGTTCGGTCTCCAATAGAGAGAGAGAGAGAGAAACAGAGAGAGAGAGAGACAG
>PVKN010032935.1:0-12152 GCA_004027915.1 Capromys pilorides
TGTGACAAAATTTGTTTATCTTTCTTTGCTACTTCGAACAATTGCATTGTTTCTAGATTTTCTCTATTATGAATAATTATGAAATAAACAAAGGGAGGGAGTGGGAGGAGGGATAAAATTAAAATATATTACATAACACATGCGTGTCAGTGCCGTGCTGAAATTAAACCTTTGGTGAAACTGAAAGACATCAATAAATTATGTAACATGCATCAATATTCATATCTTAAAACAATAAACAGAAACTTCTAGATGACAGATTACTATCCAAGTATTAGTTTTAGAACAAATAAGTGATAAAGACTTTGAAAGCTAATGAACAATTTCCAGGAACTATGAGAAGAGGAAAATATTTGTGATGCAGGTAATGAAGGGAACAAAGTCTGCACTATGGAAAACGTTTTTCCAAATCAAAATAAAAATGTCAGGTAAAAGAAAAAGCGATGAAATGGAACGTGAGTTAAAGGATACTTGAGAGCTACAGCTAAAGCAATCAAATTATGTGGACTTTATTTGGACCTCAATTCAAACTAAAAAATTCTAAATGTATGATCAGGAAATTGGCGAAATGCAAGTTCTGACCGACAGTTTTATGAAGAACAAGGGTTGGCTTTTGTTTAGTTATGATAATCATTTCAAAGAAGAGCACTGTTTAGAGGAACACGGTGGAATATTTACAGATGAAGTGATAGGCTGACTAGAACTTGCTTCCTAGGAATCTGTGGAAGCAAAGACCTGGAGTAAACCAACACTGTCAACTTATTTAATTATCATCGTTAAACTTTGCCAATAGCTACTTCAGCTTAATTACATAACTCTGTTTTTCTATACTTAATATTTTCCATACTGTTTTAAAAATTGAAAAAGAAAGCATCTAACCCTAAAACAACTCACTGATTACCTATGACTCTGTTGCTTCTCTGTCTTTCTTAGGACATTCTGGAGTGAGTTTGCATTTTGACCCATCTTGCTTGAAGGCTGACTGTGTACAGTAGAACAGGGATACAGAGTTGAAAGTTTGCTTCTGATGTAAGGATTTGCTTGTTATAAACCGGACAGGTAGAAATTTAACAGCAATTCACAGCATATATAGTATGTGTGTGTTTCTACTCACAAAAGATTATTTCAGTAAAAGACATATCGTCATTAACAGCTTCCCTCAGAACAGCGGCCCTCACTCTGAACACCCCTATCCAATCCCCCTGGCCATTTAGTGAAACAGCTCTGGAAGCCCTCCTTCATGAGTGTCCTCAGTGACATTGTCATGGTGTTTTCAGAAGAGATCGCAGTGTGCTTAGAGTGGCATGGCTGTAGGCCATCGTGGTGTTTCCATGTCCTGAATTAATTTAGAAATTTAACTTTCATGGCCATTTTGATGTTGGGAGGAACCAGAAGTTGCATAGTGCCTGAGGCAGTAATAAACATGGGAAGATTTGAGGACTATGTGCCTCACCTGTGGATGAAGGAGGCTCACCATGAACCTGGGTAAAAGGAAAAGCTAAGATGGAGGCAGCCCTGGGAACCAGGGGAGGTATTCAGATGTGACGTCATGGCTCTCAACAGAATTCTGTCATGTGTGATCACAGAAAAATCCCTTGGATAAGGCTAGCTAGGAAGGCAGACCTGGGTGGGGATGACTCGAGCATTTCTTCACTCCCTGAGCAAATACTTACAGAGATGAAACTGGAGTCAAATGTGAGATGCAGTTTTATTAGCGCAGCGGTTCTCAGAGTTCTCCAAAAGGTATGCAAGGAAGAGAACAGATTCAGGATAAAATGAAGCCATGTTTTGCCTTCTTCCCTCTCACTGTCACATGAGAGAATAGTGCAATGCGTCCAAGATATGACATGTTTTATTGTAACATATTGAACGCAGAAGCAGACATGAAGATTGAACTGCCTTTGATAGCCAGACATTAAGGCATTCAAAAAACTTAAAAGGCAATTTCAGTCTCAAATGTTTATTACTACTTTTATTTGGAAGATTTAAGTTTCATTTCATAAACTCATTATTGATCTTAATGAACAATGGGCTTATTACTATTTCTATTGTAAGCTTGGAGGATTAATAAACACTTGAACAACTTCTCAGTTTTAACTTTTCATCTGGCAGATATCAACAAATACTACCTTGCAGACAAAAATTCTCTGAGGTCCTACATAATTTCAGGAGTATAGTGGGGGACTGGGACCCAAAGGTCTGAGAACTGCTGTCACAGAGTTTATTGAGCATGTGAAGAAGGATTCAGATTAATTTCAAAGGAAAATGATCAAGACACTGTAACTGCTTCAATAAATCATCCTTAACAACTCACTGTTTTCAGAGTATTGCAGATGATGAATGAGGACAAAGATGTTTTCAGATTGTCAAGCTATCTGCCTATTTAATTCAAAATCGGACACTAATTCTTGTTAGGTAACTTCTGGCGGGGCTCCAAGCGAACTGTTCCTCTAGCAGCTGGATGAGAGAGGTTTTTAACTCCCACTCAAAAAGTACAGCTTTCTTAACCTAAGTACAAAGATCATGCCTCAAAAAAGGACTTCATACATTAACCAGCTAAATGTCCTTTTCCAAGTCATAAGCACCTGCCTGTCACCTGCCTCCTGCTTATTCTCACTTACTCTTTCATCTGAAGCCCATTTTTTTCATTCCAAAATTGTTTTCTTGGTCGGTGACAATAATTCAGTAATTGTGACATGTCATTTAGGAGGAGCCAATGATCTTACTCTCTAGAGCCTGATGAAAAATAGACCTAGGATGATATCCACTTGGAAAAATGACACAGTTCATAAAATACACCAAGCTTACAAAAAAGGGGACATTTTAGGGATGATGTAGGTTACCGTCCTTCAATACTCAGACAAAAAATTTCTTTAAGAAACTTTGTGAAGCACTGCTCACTTATTGCCAGGTTCCTGTAAAAAGTAACCATGCCCTCACTCCTCAGAATGCTTTGATTTTTCTACTTGTAGCGTTATCAGCCTCTAAGACATGCCAATTTGTTGGACTTCTTTTTTTATTTATTGCCCAAGGAGATTTTTCAGAGAATATATTGTGTTTCATTCCCATTTGCTTCCTAACTATTCCTTACCCAGAATTTCTGACATGCAAAGATCCAGTACTGGATGATGAATTTAATTTAGTAAAAATGAAGAGTTATCCACCTTGTACTTGTTGATTTAATGTGTGTAGTTTCTCAGAAGCTCCATGACAGTCATGGATATCAACCCAGGTTGTGAAAAATGGTAGAAATGAGCATGGTGTGAATGGCTGCTTTTAAGTATTTAGGGTTTTGAGCTCTAGAAGAAAAATAAGAGATGAGCTCAGGGTTTTCTCCTGAAGGGCACCTTCTAAGTGTGCCGGGTGGAGGGAGGGAGCCCTGGCAGAAAGTGCATCTCTGTGGGGAAGGACATGGGGTTACTGAGGTGGGTCGGCTTTGCAATGCCAGGTGCTTGACAGGAGGAGGCTGGGGAGGAAGCCTCAGCCATCTACAGAGGATGCTTTTGGATATTTAGTTGTGCAAGTGTAAGATGAATGTTTACGGGAAGGTCTGAAGGGCGACTGCTCTGATTCTGCCAAAGCATGACTTTAAGCTCAGCTATTGGCTCTGGACCAAGGCAGAGCCGCTTTCGAGTATGCTTTCCTCAGTGTCACCCAACCTCAGACCATGGGACACGGTCTCTACTGACGCTCGCTTCACTTCACTGTGTCTTCCTATATGTGATCTCTGGAGTCTCTCTTGAGATAGGGACAATACTTAATATTTTCGATTATTTGCCAATAAATTCAATAATGTAGATGAAATGGACAAGTGCTTCAAAATAATGGAATGTTCAAAACTATTTAAGAAGAGAGAGGACATTTGATAAATCAATGTGTAAGCTTATGCAAGCGACCTAGAGTTATCAATCAATTTGGGAAAGAACAAACTTGGAGTAAGTTGTGTGACTTCATGACTTATTAAAAGATAGCCATTTTTAAATATCAAAGTGGTACTGAATTAGTACTGCGAAAGAATAGGTGCCAGAAGCCACACATGTGCAGCCAATTGATTTTTTTTATTTGTTTTCTTTTTCAACTCTTCAAACATCTCCAAGTTATTTCACAAAGCTTTATTTTAATACATAATCAAATTGGTACTTAAGGAGTAGCAATTAAGAAAAACAGGTTGTGAAACTAATATTTTGAGAACTGGATTATTGGCACATTCTTCGTGAAGCTTATGTGCCTCATGATGAAGGTTCATGCTCGAATCTTAAGAAAAATCACTTCACTGGCTGATTTGATGAAGCTGTCACAGAAGCAATAATAGGTCTCAATAATTATATGATACATAAGAAAAATGGACTGTGAACTTGGGAGCTAAAGATGTTCAAACAAAACAAGACAAAAAAGCTGACAATGATTCTTAAATTCCAATAAACACAACCTAAGAAACTTTCAAATAGCAGTGGCCTAATTTTTAATTTTTCTTCTCTTTCTTCTAGTTCTCAGCAGTAATTCTCTCACCCTTTCCTTCTCACTCTTTCTGAGATATTTTACTTTGGATTTAGACATTTGAGCTAAACTTTGATGTGAGTCATAAGCTTTAGCTAGGGTTGTCAGGAGTTCAGCCAATTGATTTTTTAAAGAAAGGTTTAAAAGTAATTCAAGGCAGGAAACAAATGGTGTAAAACTAATTGCATATCCATAAACAAAAAGATGACGCTTGAGTTGAATCTGATATTGTATACCAAAATTAATTTAATATAGATTACAAACCTAAACATAAAAGATTGACTATCAGCTTTTAGAAGAAAATGAAAATTTCATTGCAATCTTAGGGCAGAGGAATATTTTATAGGACCTAGAAAGTAACAAGCATAGATGTTGGTAAATAAGATTGATTAGAATGAAAACTCCTGGCCCTCAAAAGACGGTATTAAGAAAATGAATATGTGAAATACAGCCTGAGGCAGAAAGACAACATATAACACATATCTAATAGAGTAATTGTATTCAGAATATATACAGAGATGCTATAACTCCACATAAAAATCTAATTACAACAATTAAAGGAAGTGAATAAACACCTGAAATAGAGAGATTTACAAATGGCTGAGCAGTGTTTGAAGAGGTACTCAGCACCTGTGCCATCAAGTTTCTGTCACTGTTACAAGACACCTGAGAAAACATATATGGCACAGTTAAGAAGAAGAAAGGTTTATTTTGGCATACAGTTTTGGAGGTGCTAGTCTGTGGCCATTGTTCTATGGCACAGAATATCATGGTGGGAATGCTTGGTTGAGGGATCTTGTTTACCTTATGCTGGTGACAGGAAGAGGGGACAGAGGAAGAGATTAGTGTCCCATGAGTCTGGTTGAGAGCATGTCCCCAAATTCCTAAAACCTGCCACTTGGCACCACCCGAAAGGCTTCCATTGCCTTCCAAGAGCACCAAGCTGAGGCCCATGCCCTTGACAATGGACCTTTTGGGGACACCTATAACCCAAGCTATAGCAGCAGCATCTCTCATCAAGGGTGTACAATTTAGACACACGGTGAGATGCTGTTACATGCCCGCCACAATGACTGTGCAGGGGACATTTTTGGGGTTTCTTGCAAAATGAAGCATACAGCTATTATGGACAGCAGATGTTTTTGTTCTCCATACCCCAAAGAAATAAAAGCATCCACACAAAGGATGCTTTTGCTGTGTACCAAAGGATACTTGTGTCGTGTACCAAAAGGCATTTTTTCAATAGACCTAAACTGGAAATAGTCCAAATGTTCATTGAAAGGTAAAAGCATAAAAACACATAATACACGTATTATTCCAGTATAAAGTAAGACAATCTGTATATATGACATGGATGCATGTTAAAATCATTATGGTGAATGAAAGAAAAGAGGCAACAAATATGCACCCTGTAGAGCCTAGTGGCAGAACACAGACTGGTGCGTGCCTGGGGGTGGAAACCCACGTCTCCAACCCTTTCAAGGGATTCCACGGGGTGTGAGCTGTGTTCTGAATCACTCTAATACAAGCCGTGGTATGGTCCATGAGAAAACAATCATGTGATGTGGAAGATTTCCGAGCTAGAAGTTTGGGTCTAGTTCCAGAATGACACAGGTATTTCCGTGCTTAGATCTGAGACTTCAGAAGGTGGCTATGGTAGAGACTAATGAGAAGATATATGAAGGATAACTGTAATTATAACAACTGCTAGAAATGTAATTTATTCTTATTGTTTGACATTAATAGACAGAGGGAAGCTGTGAAATTGTAATTTCATAGCTCATCAGCGACAGCAACCATGGCTTTGTTTCAAAGTCAGCTATTTGAAGTCCTGTACTTTTATCGCTAGGTATCCGTAGACATTGGTTCTGAGACCTAGGAAAGGTTCTGAGATTTAAAAAAAAAAAACTTCAGTGACTCAGATGCTCACTTTAGGCTAGGAATGAAATCCCAGAAGATTTCATTGGAGTGTTGTTCCTGATGATCAGTGACAATCGGGGACTTGGGCTCGCAGGTGCTAGCTTGCTCTGAGCAGTATCGGTCTATGCCTGTCATCTTGGCGTGATGGCTGATAGCGTTCTCTCCAACGCCTTAGAGTTTCATGAGTTAAACAATAAACTAACACTATTTTAATATTTACTGCTTAGATGTATAAGGTGGAGATCACTTCCATTTTAAAGATGACACAAATTGCCCATGGATTGGGTTACTGCACAGCTGGGGAGAAAGGTGGTCAAGGTTCTAAGTAAAATAAGACCTAACATTAACCCTGTGGTCAGCCTATGCCCAGAGATCTAAACTCTGTCTTTACATGATCTCATTAAATTTCTCAAAAGAGCTGGACAGATACTGATGCCTTAGCATTAATGCAATATTAATATAATGTACAGTACCAACAGGTAGGAGATGCTGAGGTATTTTTCTAAGGCAACAAGGAAGAGGAAGTAGATTTGGTCTCTTCTGTAGATAGTGTCTTTCCATGGATGACAGGTCATCTCTATTTAGAGAACAAGATGGCAAGTTCAGCTAATAGTGGTTTTTTTTTTTTTTTTTTTCCTTCAAAGGAAGGAGGAAAACTCATAGGGCTCCCATTCCTCTCACCTCTGTTGTTCCCACTCCATGCCCGAGCCCAGGAGGTGTTCTTATCCCCCTATTTGTACTGGGCCTTCTCACTGTGTTTGTATCAAACACACTTCCCCTATGCTTTCCTTTGGGCCAAGTGTAAGTGGCTCCTAGGAACTGAGAATTTATACACAATACTTTTTTTTTTTTTTTTTACTTTAGAGCTGCTTCCAATTCTATTCTTCCTTGTAGTACAGCTTATAACATGGGGAAAATAGCCTTTTCTCCAGTTCCTAGAGGCCATAGGTGGGAAAAAGAAACACAGTTCAAGTTTTCTGTGACTTCTGGCTCAGTTTCCATGGAATGCAAGGGCAATGCCAGAGTCTGGTAAAAATAGAAACTCTCCAGTGTGCAGGCTCCTGTCCAATGGTCCATGGGAATCCAATGGTGACCCATCACCAAGGAGGGTCGCCGATCACCATGGGGAAGATCCCAGGCCTTACCAGGAGCTGTGAGTGAAATAGCTAAGAGTGCAGGGCCGAATCTCTGACCCTGTCAGCACATCTGATTCTTTACCCTGGTTTCATTGAGTGTTTAATCACTACATAAACATGTAGCCTTGAAGGATGAAATAGAACCAGCAAGTGCAGTTGCCTGGTTAGAAGTGGCCAGAGGATAAGTCTTAGAAATGAAGAACCTGTCATGAATCTTCAGAAAGGACAAGTGGCATTCTTGACTCTCCATAAGAGAAGTAAACCAAGCAATAATGGAAGAGATCATGTTCTCAGCTAATCAGGATGACTGGGGAGTGTATGGTCAGTTTTCTGCTGCTGGTACAAAATACCTTATGCTCATGACTTAGAGGAGGAGAGCTTTAAGTTGGCTCACTATTTCAGAGGATTTGGTCCAGCGTTGACTGGCTCCAAGGCAAGAACATCATGGTGGAACGGCATGGTAGGGCAAAGGTGCTTGGCTCTCGGTAGCTGGGAAGCAGAGTGGGTTGAAACGAGTGCCACTAGCAGAAATGGCTCTAAAGACCTCTACGGACACACCTGCAACTGGGCCTCCAGCCTCGTAACAGCAATGGACATCAATAGATCAATGAATGAATGGATGAATGAATGAATGAATCAATCAATCAATATCTTTATAAAATGTGATTAAAAGTTGTGAATGCTGCCACCAAGTGCCTTCCAACCAAAAGAAAGGCACTAAAAGTCTCACCAGATCTGATGCTGTGCAACCTGCCAGTTTTCCTCAACATCAAAATGACCATGAAAGGTAAGCATTTTGAATCGATTCAGGACATCAAAACATCCTGATAGAGCAATCAGAGACTCATCAAAGAGGACTTCCAGGACTGCCTCAGAAAGCAGAAGAACGACGGGCTGGGTGTGTGACGTGCAAAGTGGAAGATCTTGACGGGGATTAAGGTCAGTGTGCCTTTCACTGGAGTAGTTTTCAAACCTAAAGATTCACCACATGTTTGATCACATCATGTCTTGCCTATGTGATCCAGTCAGTTCTCTTGGAGCTTTGTAATCCCATCAAGGTGACAAGCTTAACTGTCACAGGGAAGGAGCCAACATCTGTGAGCCGTGGGTAATAAGGAAGGGCTGGGGCTTGGATGAGTAACAGACCATGCACTTCCTTGCTGAGTTCTGCACATCAGATGCTAGCTTTATTAATACTGCCACACTTGTGCTGGGGAAAATGCTTTGCAAACCACTGTGTTCAGATCATTGGCTCCTCAAGATTCTATGACCAGGTAGAACCCACACAAGAAGGGAGCCCTTTGGAGCACTCTCACAATGAGAAATTATTTCCCTTCATACAGATCATAAGCCCAATCTCTGCCCACCAAGCTCAATTTCCTTCAAAGAATACACTCCAGGATTGGGCAAATCACTAAGCTTTTGGGGGTCTCCCCTCTCTCCCATATAATGAGGGTGATTACCCACTATGTCCTTAAGTCTTCTTTTGATGAGCAACCATATAGCTGGAAGAAGGAAGGAGGGTGGTTAAGCACAGAGGTGTCAAAAATACAAATTAAAGAAATCCAAGTAACCATAGATGATTGACCCCACAGTTGGAAAGAGTGGGGTCACTAGTTCTTTCTGACTTGATTGCAGCCCCCCATGAACTTTTATTAGGGTAAATCTTATCTATCTGGGAAGCTGTTTGCGAAAGCTCTGCATTCCTAACCTCAGTGCTCATCTCTCTGATCAGACAGTGAATCTTCCACGGGAAGGACTGGGACTTGCTCAGGTCTGGGCCCTCCCCTGCTTCTGGCATGTGCAGTTGGGCAAACGGAGATTCCTGTTGGGAGGAAGCACTGAGAAGAGTGTTTCCTGGGGAGGAACTCAAGGAACACAGAGTGACCAAAAGTGAGAACACTTAGCAGTCTGGACAACAGCAGGAGCATTTTAGAGGCCTGAGCCAGAGGCAGACAGGCCAGCAGGCCAGGGCCCATCCGTCTCTGCTCTCCTTGTACACTTTAGGCTGCTCTTCCTTTTCAAGGCCTGAGCTTCAAAGAAGGCCTAATTCTGTTTGCCAAGATCTTCCACGCCTCTTTGGAAATTGATCCCAGTTCTCCAATGTCTTCGGCCATGGCTAAGTACTTGCAGTTTCTTGTTTTTCTAGGGTTACAGTGACCCCACACTTATTGCAGACGTTGCATTCCAGGTACCCCTGCGATAAGTGAAAATCAGCAAAGTAGCGATGCTACATTTATATATATTTTAGGGCTTTCTGAACCCTTCCCACACTCTTATAAACCTTTCCCACACTTTTAAAAACATGTTCTTAACCATTTTTGAAACTCATAAACCTACATAATTTTAGTAATATATGTATACTGTATGGTACAGTATGTATTCATCTGCTAAAGAAATACACTGCAAACCATGTATATTATTTTGATTTAATATTCTTTTAATGTTAGAATTAACATTTTATTTATTTATTTATTTATTTATTTATTTATTTATTCATATCATATCAGGCTCAGCCTGCCCTGGGGGTGTGGCTTGTGCAGCATGTGGTGCTGGGGATCGAACCATGGTCCCTGCAGTTGCCTAAGCTTGCCTAAGCAGGCACTTTAGACTGCTGAGCCATCTTGCTGGCCCAGAATTAACATTTTAAATATATTTTTATATATTTTAAAGATTTTTAGGCAAAAATCTTTAAAACCATAAATACTACACATATAAATACATATACAGTACTGGACACTACCACAACAGCCAGTGATACAGCAAAAACCCATGATAAATAACTTAGATTAATATTTTTTGAAAATCTGTGAAAGTCGAACCATGAAATAGTGAGGGACTACGGTATGCTAACACATTTACTAAGTTCACACTTAAATATGCTAACACAAGCAAATACATTTACTTGGTTTGAAAATTAGAACAACATGTAGCCAGGTGCCTGTAATCCCAGCACTTTGGGAGGCTGAGGTAAGAGGACTATAAGTTTGAGTCCTGCCTGGGCAACTGACAGAAACTGTCAAAACAAAATAAAACAAAGCAAAGCAAAACAAACCAGGGCTGGGGAACCTAGTTTAATAGTAGTGATCCCCTGGGTTCAATCCCTAGTACTGAAAAATTAGGCAACAAAATATACTTTAAGGTATTACAGTTGTTGACCAAATCTCTTCCATTTGACCTTTATACTTTTCCTGACCTGGCCTCTACCACAGTCTAGAAATCTTCAGGAGGAAATCCTCTATGACTTCGGTAGATAATTTCTTTTTTCTTTCCAGTGTGGATATCTCACTGCCTAATGAAGCTAGTGTTACGTTGCGGTTTGTAATCAGAGTCTCAGATCTCCTTCCTGATACACGAGTTTGGGAAGAGCAGGATTTTCCCTCTTCATTATTAGCCCCTTAGTTCCTGCTGTGCTGTAGAACGTATGGCACGTGCTTCATAAATAACTGTTAGCTGTGTCTCTGCAATATGATTCCATGGGCATTTCCAATCGCACCTCCTATGATCTCCTTTCAAATAATCTTTGCACCTCAGCCAACTGGAACCACTGTCCAAATGCAACTTTTCATGTTTGGCTTGTGCTGTGCCATTCTCTCCACCATGAACACTCCCCCCTACCCCATGGCTTTTTGGCTCCCTACTAAAAACCTGTTGATCCCCAAGGACCAGCTCCTCTGAGAATTGTGATGAAACTCAATAAATGCAAAGGCCCCAGAGAAAGTGACTTTTTTCCATACAGGAAATAGAATCAACTTCTTAGTGTCTCAACTTCCATGAGCCTACAGACAGTAAAAGATCCTGAGATACGCAAGTATCCATTTTATTTCTTGGAAAGCCAGGCATCCTGCTCAAGGAAGTGAGAATGATACTTACCTTGCAACTTTATTGGGCATTAAGGAAGAATTCATGGAATAATATACTAAGCATTATAAAGCACAAAATCTTATGCACATAATCTTACATACTTTGAAGTATATTGTGCACATGTATTGAATTAAATAAATGTCTGCTGAGTTCTTATTTTTGTTACATACTAAGCAATATGTGAGTGGAATAACCTCTTCTTTTGAAATACTGAGCAAGAGAGATAGAGAGCTATGACCACTGAAAAGATCAGCATCCTTTTTAAATGAAAAATAAATGCAAAATCATGTCAAAATAAATGCAAAATGCAAAATAAACACATGCAAAAAAAATAAATGCAAATAATGTTATCTACTTACAGGAAAATAACAGAGTAAAAATCTTGAATATGACCTAATCTCTAAATGCTTGTTGCATGAACTCCTTTTAAATTTCCTAGATTTTTAATGGAACTTAATGAGATCTCCAGGGCCAGGGAGGTAGCTCAGTGGACTAAAGCGCCTGTTTAGACAAGCTTAGGCAAGTGCAGGGACTGCATTCAATCCCTGGAACCACGTGCTGCACCAGCCCTACCTCCAGGGTGGGCTGAGCCAGTCAGAGTCCAGGCATAGTGGTGCATGCCTAAAATCCTAGCTGTGGGGAGGCTGAAAGCAGGAGGATCACCACAAGTCTAAACTTCAGAGTGAGACCATTCAACAACCAAATAGATGAAGAAGAAGAAGAAGAAGAAGAAGA
>PVKN010032936.1:0-12152 GCA_004027915.1 Capromys pilorides
TCTTCTCATTGATATAAGAGAAAGTAGCTGTATACATAGACAATGTTCCATAATCGTAGCGTGTTATTGGCAGAACTGTCAAAGTTGGAAGCTTCAGATTTAAGCCTTCTAAAGCTCAGCATACTAATCTAGCTTTTCTCTATTTTTTGCTTTTTTATTTTTAAATACAAAATAGTAACAAAAAGTGTTAGAATCTATACCAGATTTCCTGGAACAAAATACTAAGAATTCAGGAAAGTTTGTTGTGTTCATGTTTCATTGAAATTAGTTATTTAGGTTATCAGAAATAAGATAAAAGATATACTTGTGTGCATGAGCAGGATGGTTTCAACAATTGTGCTGCTGATTTCTCCTCATCTTTTGAAAGGAGTAGTTTTTATTTTTATTTTTTATTTTATTTTTATCTTCTTCATTTTATTTATTTTTTTATTTTTATTTTTCAATAGGAAATAACAATATGATAGTTTCAAAACATATTAGTAGTACCTTCATAATAATTGATACATTGAATTTTGTTGTCCCCATAGTAGTTATAAAGAGCACAGTGTGTACACATGATAAATTTTCTAATCTGCATAAGTAGGGGAGAAAGAAAAAAATAAAAAAAGACAAACAGATACAACAAAAATTTTTTCTTCTCTTTGTACAAAGAGAGGGTAGTTGTATATATAGTCTAATGTTCCATAATTGTAGTGAGATACCGGTGAAACTGTCATTGTTGGAGGTTGTTGGTATAAGCCTCTTAGAGCTCATCATTCTGATCTAGCTCTGTGTTCTATGTCTTGTAATTAAGCTTTTCTGTTGGGCGATCTAGGGCAAGTTAAGGCCCGACCTGTATAATTGATTGTTCATCATTTATATCTCCCAGGGTCAGATCCCCTCAGGATTAACTTTGGAACCATGTACAGTGCTTTGTAGAGATGTTGCCAATGTCAGCCATCGGGATGAGTCACGGCCGTTGCTTGACCAGTTTGCTCTCTGTGGGAGCCTGAGAGAACGTCCTCTCTCTAGGTGACTCTCCTTAGGCACACTATCCTTCCTTTATCCCATTCCTCTGAGGTATCCAAATCTCCTTAAATAGAAAATTTGGGAAACCTCTGAGTTATAGGATGATACAGCACAGGTTCTCTTATGTATTGAGTCCTCACTGACCTTGTAGGGATAAGGCCAAAATATTGGCTGACCTCGTAACCCTTCTTTTCTCCAATTTTTGGACTGTTAACTTACATTCTCAAACCTCCAGCAGAAAAGCTTGATGATACTATTACTCTATAACATAGATAATTGAGCACAACATCACTGTCTTTCTGAGTATCACACATCCTACACTTAACTTGCAATTATTACTTTCTGCCAATCATTGATATTCTAACAAATCTCTTTAGAATTTGATAAAAGCATTTACACATTTTTACACAGATATTTAGAAATCCAAGGATGTACAAAATTGTAGCCTATCAAGCGTGTGGCATTTTGCCTAGTCTCTTACTCTCGAAAGGAGTAGTTTTTAAAAAAATTATTTTATTACTTTTAATAAGAAGTAACAATATGACAGTTTGAAAATACATTAGTAATACATTTACAATGATTGATACAATGCATATTTTTGTCCTCATAGTAGTTATACAGAGCACAGGGTGTAGACGTGATAAATTTTCTAATTGATATTGGTAAAGAAAGAAAAAAGAAAAAAATTTCTTCTCTTCACCCTAAGAGCAAGTAGTTGTATACATAGTTCAATATTCCATAATTGCAGTGGGTTAAATGGTAGTGTTGGAAGCTGTTGATTTAAGCATTTTACGGATCATCATACTAATCTAGCGTTGCGTATTATGCCTCCTAGTTAAACTTTTATGCTGTGTGGTTAAGGGCAAGTTAAAGCAAGATCTGTATAACAAAACATGTGGCTTTTGTATCTCCCAAGGTCAGTCAAATACCCTCAGGATTTCCCTTAAAACCATGTACAGTGCTTTATGGAACCGTTGTCAGTGTCAGCCGTCTGGATTAGTCACACCCATTACTTGACAAATTTGTACTCTGTGAAAGCCTTAGAGAATATTTTCTCTCTAGGTGCCTTTCCTTAGGCACACTATACATCATGGATCCCTTTCCTATGTGGCCCCATAATCTCCTTGAACAGAAAATTTGGGAAATCAGTGAGTTATAGGATGTTGCAGCACATGTCCTCTTATGTCCTCAGTTCTCACTGACCTTGAAGGGCTAGGGCCAAAATATTGGCTATCCTTGTAGCCTTTCCATTTCTCTAAGTTTTGGTCTGTAAACTTCCATTCTTAACCCTCCAGAATAGAAGCTAATGATACTATTACTCTATAACATAGATACTTGAGCTTCATGTCACTGTTCTTCTGAATATCAAACATGTTAGATTTAACTTGGAATCAGTATTTTCCATCAATCATTGATATTCTTATAAATCCCTATAGAATGTGATAAAATCAGTTACACATTTTTACACAGAAATTAAGAAATCTAAGCATATACACAATTGTAGCCAGTCAATCCAATGGCATTTTTCTTTGTCTCTTACTCCTTCAATACCCTTTTTGTTTTCTTAGAAAATAGCCATTTACTTGAGGGAGAGTATAGTAATAACTTAAATGACATTAGAAGCAGCACACATCTGAAAATAGAGACTGAAAGACATTCCAAGCATAGTATTAGTGTTACACTTTGCTATCTTCCATGTGAAAAACCTGTTGGAGGTTCTTAGGACCATTGTCTAAATCATCCTCTATGTATAAGTGAGGTTTTCCTCCTGTTATGTTCCCTATCTTTTCCGCTTATGATCTCTTCATGGTTTAACCCTTAAGTTCTTGATTTCCATTTAGCTATGATATGCATTTCCATTTTTATTTCTTCTTTTGAGTTCTTACACTAGGGAGACTATGATATTTACACAGGTAAGTCTGGTTTATTTCGCAGATGAGTATATCTTCAATATCCATCCATTCATATTATCCCTCCTAGTTTATCATTATTTATAGCTCAGTAATATTCCACTGAATAAAAATACCACATGTTTTTCAACCATTCTTCAAATAATGGGCATTTTGGTTGTTTCCAAGATTTGGCTATTACAAATTGGGCTGCTACAGATATAGGTACACAGATATCACTATGGTATGATGTTTTCAGTTCTTCTGGGAAAATTCCCAGTAGGAGGATAGCTAGATTGAATGGGATTTCTAGTTCTAGTTTTTTAAGGAGCCTCCACACCGCTTTCCATAATGGTTGCTCCAATCTGCATTCCCAACAGCAGTGGAGGAGGGTACCTTTTTCCCCACAGCCTCTCCAACATTTGTTGTTGGTTGATTTCTTTATGAAAGCCGTTTTTTCTTGGGTGAGATGGTATCTAAGTGTTGTTTTAATTTGCATTTCACGGATGGCTAGTTACGTTGAGCATTTCTTCATGTACTTATAGGCTTGCTGAATTTCTTTCCCTGAGAGATTTGTGTTCATCTTACATGCCTACTTCTGGATTGGGTCTTTGAATTTTGGGGCCCTAATGGTTTTTAGTTCTTTGTAAATTCTAGATAGGAGACCTTTGTCTGAATACCTATTAGTGAAAATCTTTTTAAAATTGGTGGGTTGGCTTTTCACTCTGTTGTTAATTTCTTTTGACATGTAAAAACTTCTTAGCCGAAGAATGTCACATTTATTGGTGCTTTCAAGTGTTAAACATGCATTTTGATTTTTGTTCATGAACTTTTTGTCTACCCTGATGTCTTCAAAGTTTTTTCCCACTTTTTCTTCCTGGAGATTTAATGTTTCTCTTTTAATATTTAGATCTTTAATCCATTTAGACTTTAGTTTAGTGCGTGGTGATAGACTTGAATCAAGTTTTAGTTTTTGATATGTGGAAAGCCAGTTTTTCCAGCACCATTTGTTAAAGAGGCTATCTTTCTTCCAGTAAGTGTGTTTGGCTCCTTGGTCGAAGATAAGTTGTCTCAGTGTGTTTTTATTTGCTTCTATATCTTCTAACTTATTCCATTGATCCTCAGGTCTATTTTTTGCCAATACCATGCTGATTTTATTACTGTAGCTCTATAGTATAACTTTAGGTCAGGAATTGTAATGCCTCCTGCCTTACCTTTGTTGCCCAGAATTGCCTTTGCAATTCTCGGTCTTTTTTGGTTCCAAATAAATTTTAGGAATGATTTCTCCAGATTTGTGAGATACATTGTTGATATTTTCATAGGAATTGCATAAAATCTGTAACAATTTAGGGAATATGGCCATCTTCAGAATGTTGGTTCTTTCTATGCAGAAGTAGGGAATATCTTTACATTTTCTGAGGTCTTCTAGGATCTCTTTTTTCAGAGTATTGTAGTTTTCCTTGAAAAGGTCTTTTACTTCCTAGTTAGGTTAATTCTTATGTGTTTCATTCTCTTCGGTGCTATCATAAAAGGTACTGTTTCTCTAATTTCTCTCTCAGTGTGCTTGTTATCTGTGTAGAGGAATGCTATTAACTTTTGTGTGTTGACTTTGTAACCTGATATGCTACTGAATTTGTGTATTAATTCTAGTAGCTTCTTGGTGGATTTTTTTTGGATTTTCCAAGTAGATTACCATGTCATCTGAAAATAGTGATAGTTTTACTTCTTCCTTACCTATTCTTATTCATTTTATTTCTCTCTCTTGTCTAATGGCTGTAGTTAATGCTTCCAAATCTATGGTGAATAGGAGTGGTGATAGAGGAAATCCTTGTCTTGTACCAGATTTCAGAGTAAAAGACTTCAGTTTTTGCCCATTTAGAATTATGTTAGCTATTGAATTATCATAGATGGCTTTTATCAAGTTGAGGGAGAGGCCCTCTATTCCAATTTTATGTAGAATTTTGAACATAAATGAGTGTTGAACTTTGTCAAAGGCCTTTTCTGCATCAATTGAGACAATCATGTGATTTTTGGTTTTGGCTCCATTGCTATAGAGTACTGCATTTATAGATTTGCGTATATTGAACCATTCTTGCATCCCTGGGATGAATCCTACCTGGTCATGGTGTATAATCTTCTTGATCATTTGCTCTATTGTATTAGCGAGGATTTTATTGAGGATTTTTACATCTATGTTCATGAGAGTAATTGGCCTGAAGTTCTCTTTTTTAGTTGAATTACTCTCTGGTTTTGGTATCAGAGTAATACTTGCCTGTAGGAGTGATTTTGGAAGGTTTGCTTCCTTTTCAATTTCACTAAAGATTTTGAGGAGTATTGGGATCATATCTTCTATAAATTTCTTGTAGAATTCAGCGGTGAGTCCATCAGGTCCCAGACTTTTCTTTTTTGGCAGGTTTTGTGTTACGTTTCGTATTTCATTGACTGTTATTTGGTTACTGAAAGTACTTATATCTTCTTGATTCAGTTTTGGTAATTTGTACTTTTCTAGGAATCTGTGCATTTCTTCTGTGTCTTCAATTCTCTGAGAGTAAAGATTCTCAAAGTAGCTATCTATGATCCTCTGAGTCTCTGCTGGCTCTGTAGTTATTTCACCCATTTCATTCCTTATTGTTCGAATTTGGGTCATTTCTTTCCTCTTTTTGATGAGGTTAGGTAGGGGCTTATCAATTTTGTTTAGTCTTTCAAAGAACTAGTTTTTTGATTCATTAATTCTTTGTGTTGTTTTCTTCATCTCAATTCAATTAATCTCTGCTCTTATTTTTATATAATTTCCTCCTGTCTTTTGGCTTTGATTTCATTTCCTCTCCTGTTTCTAGTTAGTTTAAACGCCGCATCAGAGTATTTATTTGTTCCCATTCTGTTTTGTCATGTGTGAGTTCAGAGCTATACATTTCCCTCTAAGAACTGCTTTCGTTGTGTTCCACAAATTCCGGTAGGTTGTTCTTGAATTTACATTAAATTCAAGATATTGTTTAATTTCTTTTTTAATTTCATCTGTAAACCACTGTTTGGTGAGAAAGGTGTTGTTTAATTTCCGTGTGTTTTTGTTGTTTTTATGGTTTCTTGTGCCATTTATTTCCAATTTCATTGCACTGTGGTCAGATAATATACATGGGATAATTTTTGTTTTCTTGCATATACTTAAGCATGGCCTGTGGACTAATATGTGGTCTATTTTAGAAAATGTCCCATGTGCAGCTGAAAAGAATGTGTATTTTGAAGAGGTTGGGTGGAACACTCTGTGTATGTCCACTAAGTCCATTTCTTCCAAATTCTGTTTGATTTCTGCTACTTCTTTGCTAATTTTTTGTCTGCTTGACCTATCCTTTTCAGATAGCGGACTGTTAAGGTCTCCTGTTTAGATTATAGTAATGCATATTAGATTTTTCATGTCCATTAAGGTTTGTGTTATATAACTTGCTGCTGTCATGTTGGGTGCATACATATTTATGAATGTTACCTCTTCATCCTGAGTTTTCCCTTGCCCAGTGTGTAGTGGTCTTCTTTGTTACATTTGATCAATCTTACTTTGAAATTTGGACTGTCTGCAAACAAGATTGCTACCCCTGCTTTTTTTTTTTTTTTTTTTTGAGGTGCTGGAGCATGTAGTATTGTTTTCCATCCTTTCACTTTTAGCCTATGAGTTTCTTTATAAGTTAAGTCTGTTTCTTGCATACAGTATTTTATTGGGTTTTGTTTCCTTATCCATTCTGCTAGTCTACTTCTTTTAATTAGAGAATTGAGTCCATTTACATTGACAGTTATAATTGAGGTATATTGTCTTATTATTGACATGACTTATATTTCCTACTGTTTACCACTTTTTCTCCTATGTTTAATCGGTTGCCCTATTTGATGGGATCTTTCTGTTCTCATTAGTTCTATTCAGGTCATATTGGTCCCTGTCTAAAATATTTGTTACTATACTGTGCAGTGTTGACTTTGATGTCATGAAATTCTTTAGTTGTTCCTTGTCGTGGAAGTATTTCACTTTTCCCTTGTACTTGACAGAGAGTTTTGCTGGGTATAGCAGTCTGGGCTGAAGTTTATTTTCATGGAGGACTTGAAGCACTCTGCTCCATGCTCTTTTTGATTTCATGATTTGTGAAGAGAAATCTGCCATTATTCTGATGGATTTCCCTTTAAATGTGATCTGTGTCTTTTCTCTAGCAGTTTTTAGGATGTTATTCTTCTACTGGATTTCTGGGATCCTGATTATTATATGTCTTGATGTGTTTTTAGTCAGGTTGTTGTTATTTGGCATTCTGTATGCTTCAGTTACCTGAGTATCTGATTGTTTTCTCATATTTGAGAAGTTTTCTGCTATTACTTCTGCCCATATTCTTTTTATATCATTTGTATTGACTCCTTCTTTCTCATTGATTCCTATTAATATCACATTTTTCATTCTTGCATCATCTTGCAGGTGTTGAATTATTTTTTCCTGTATCCTGGTTGTTTTTAAGAGATCCTTTCTTGCCTTTTCACTAGCTGTGAGCGCGTCTTCAAGATCTGAAATTCTGTCTTCACTTTTGTTCATACGGTTTTTCCAGCTTGTGATTGAAATTTCATTTCTTGTATATCTCTTTGACACTGTTTCATGTGATCTATTTCTTTCTTATATTGCTCAGTCCTATCCATCATTTTTCTATTCTCCTATTTTTTTGTAAATGTCTTCTTTATTATTTCTTAAGTGTTTCATTATAGTTATCCTTTCTCTTTTTAGTTCAGAGATTATTTCTGCTGTGCTCTCCTCTTTACCTTTCTGCATTTGTTCTACTTTAGATGCTATTAGTTTAGACATGTCTTTTTTTTTTTCAGGTGTTATTTGTGTTCTGCTTTTCTCCATACGTTTGTCCAATTGTTTTTCCACTTCAGATTCTAATAATTCATGCATTTCTATTTTTATTTCAGATGTTATCTCTAATCTTATTTGTTCTATATATTTCTGTCTATCTCAGATTCAGAGTTTTTGGCTCCATGATTGCCATTTTATTCCATGGTATCGTCTCCTGTATTTGATTTGGATGGACTTGGGCCCTGTGACTGCATCTTACTCCTTGTCATTATCATTTTGTATGTCAGTGATCTCTGTACTTTGGTGACGTTATGCTGTTAGCGCCTATGGGAGTTTGCTCTTGATCCACCAAGCTTGTTCCTCTCCTGTGGTGCCTGTCTGCGTGTTGCACCTCAATCTGCTTGATGTTGTCAGGTCCTGTGTGCTCTGGAGTTGAGGAGTCTTGCAGTTGTGCAGGTTAGACCAGATTGCAGAAAGGCTTCGGAATGGGGCTCAGGTGGGAAGAGCCGGGAGATGGAGGGTGGTCGTGGGTCCATACTTTGCAGTCGCCTGGGTCAGAACAGAAGGTGGATAGGGTTAGTAATGGAGTTGAGGGGGAAGAGCCGGAAGATGGAGGCAGGTTGTTGGACCTAGCAGGCACGGGCCAGACTGGACTTGCAAGTGCGTGGGTCAGACTGGACTTTGGATGGGTTAGGAATCTTTATTACATTTTTAAAAAAATCAACATTTACCTGAGAGTATAACAATAATTAAAGTGACATTAGAAGCAGCACACATGTAAAAGATCACAATGATGGGCATCCCAAGTGTGGTTTTAGTATTATGCATTGCTGTCCTCCATGTCAAAAAACTGTTGAAAATTCTTATGACTATTGTCTAATTCATTCTGTGAATCTAAGTGCAACATTTTGTCCCTGCAATGTTTCCTAGCTTTTCTGCTTGCTGTCTCTTCATTGTTTAACCCTTATGTTATTGATTTCCATTTAGCTGTGTTATGCCTTTCCATTTTCATTTCTTCTTTTGAGTTTCTTATATTAGGGAGACTATGTGACATTTACACATGGAAATCTGGTTTATTTCACTTATCAGTATATGTTCAAGATACATTCGCTAATATAAGAAGGCTTTGAGTTTATCATTCTTTGTAGCTCAGTAATATTCCATTATATCAAAACAACACATCTCTGTGGCCATTCCTCCGGTGATGGGCGTTTTGTTTGTTTCCAAAGTTTGGCTATCACAAATTGCGCTGCTATAAACATAGGAGCACAATCATCACTATGATAAAGTGATAGCCCTTCTGGAAACATTACCAGTAGGGGATAGGTAGATTGAATGGAATATCCATTCCTTTTTTTTTTTTTTTTAAAGGAGTCTCCATGCTGATTTCCATAATGGTTGCACCAATGTGCGTTCTCAGTAGTAGTGGAGAAGTGTTCCTTTTTCCCCAATATTTGTTGTTGGTTGATTTCTTTATGATAGCCATTCTCTCTGGGTTGAGATGGTATCTAAGTGTTGTTTAATTTGCATTTCATTGATGGCTAGTGAAGTGGTGCATTTTTTCATGAATTTGTATGTGCCTAATATTTCTTCCTCTGAGAAGTGTGTGTTCATCTCAGATGTCCATTTCTGAATTAGGTCTGTGAATTTTGGGACCCTAATATTTTTTAGTGCTTTATAAATTCTAGATGGAACTCCTTTGTCAGGGTACTTATTGGTTAAGACTTTTTCAAAATTTGTGGGTTGTCTTTTCACTCTGTTGGTAATTTCTTTTGTTATAAACAATGTTCTCAGGCAGGGCTCCCCATTGTTGATGCTTTCAAGTGTACTGCACACGTTTGGATTCTTGTCCATGCACTGTTTACCTAACTTGATGTCTTCAATATTTCTTCTACCTTCTCTTCAAGGATATTTAGTGTTTCTGCTCTAATATTTAAATCTTTATCCATTTTGACTTTATTTTAGTGCATGATGGTAGGCCTGGGTCAAGTTTTAATTTTCAGCATGTATAGAGCCTGTTTTTCCAGCACCTTTTGTTAAAGAGGCAATCTTTCTTCCAGTAACTATGTTTGGCCCCATGTCAAAGATAAGGTGGCTGAGTGTATTTGTGTTTGCTTCTACATTTTCTATTCTATTCCATTGTTCCTTAGCCATATTTTTTCCCAGTACGATGATGATTTTATCACAGCAGCTTTGTGGTAGTTTTACATTAGGAATTGTAATGCTCCTGCCTCCTTGTCTTTGATGTCCTGGATTGCCTTTGCTATTTTAGGCCTTTTATTTTAGGCCTTTATTTTAGGTCTTTAGGTTCCAGGTAAATTTTAGGAATGATTTCTCTAGGTGTGTGAGGTATGTTGGTGAGGTATGTCTTCAAGATTTCTTTTACTTTCTCTTGGGATTGCATTAAATCTGTATAACGATTTAGGGGTATGGCCATCTTCACAATGTTAATTCTTCCTATTCAAAGCAGGCATCATTTTTCCATGTTCTGAAATCCTCTCTGAATGTTTTTTTTTTTTCAGAATACTATAGTTTTCCTAGAATAGATCATTTACTTCTGTAGTTAGATTAATTCCTAAGTGTTGCATTTTCTGTGGTGCTATTGTAAAAGGTATTGTTTCTCTAATTTTCCTCTCAGTGTGCTTGTTATCTGTGTAATGGAATGGTATTGACTTTTGGTATTGGTTTTGTACCGTTATGTTACTGAATTTGCGTGTTAATTCTAGTAGCTTCTTGGTGGAATTTTTGTTTTTGTCTTCCAAGTAGAGTATACTGTCATCTAGAAATAATGAAAGTTTAACTTCTTATTTTCGTATTCTTATTCCTTTTATTTCTCTATCTTGTCTAATGCCTCTAGTCAATGATTCCAGACCTATATTGAATCAGAGTGGTGATAGAGGACATCCTCGTCTTGTACTAGATCTGAGAATAAAAGACTTCAATTTTTCCTCATTTAGAATTATGTTAGCAGTTGGATGGTCATAGGTGGCTTTTATCAGGTTGAGGTAGAGATCATCTATTCCAATTTTCTGTAGTACTTTGAACATGAAAATCAGTGTTGGACTTTGTCAAAAGGCTTCTCTGCATCATTTGAAATGATCATGTTATTTTTGGATTTGATTCTGTTGATAGATTGTATTACATTTATAGATTTGTGTATGTTGAACCATCCTTGCCTTCCAGTGATGAATCTTACCTGATCATTTTGTATAATCTTCTTAGTGATTTTCTATATTCTGTTTCATTGAGGATTTTTGCATCTATGTTCATGAGAGAGAATGGCCTGTAGCTCTCTTTTTTACTTGCATTTTTCTCTGGTTTAGGTTTCAGTAAAATACTTGCCTGCAGGAATGATTTTGGGAGAATTGTTTCCATTTTAATTTCATTGCAGAGTTTGACGAGTATTGGGATTATATCTTCTGCAGATTTCTTGTGGAATTCAGCGGTGGATCCATCAGGACTTGGACTTTTCCTTGTCATTAGGTTTTTTTTTTTTTATTGCATTTTGTATTTCATTGGCTGTTTTTTGGTTGTTGAGTGTTGTTATATTGTCTCCATGCAGCTTTGGTAACTTGTTCCTTTCTAGGAATCTGTCCATTTCATCTATGTCTTCAATTCTGTTAGAGTAAAAATTCTTAAATTAGCTTTTAATGATCTTCTGAATCTCCCCCGGGTCTTTAGTAATTTCATGGTTTTCATTCCTTATTGCTTGAATTTGAGTTTTTCTTTCCTGTTTTTGATGAGGTCAGCTAGTGGCTTATCAATTTTATTTAATCTTTCAAAGAACCAGCTTTTTGATTCATTAATTCTTTGTATTGTTTTCTTCCTCTTGATTGAATTAATTTCTGTTCTAATGTTTATAACTTCCTCTCATCTTTGGGCTTTGTGTTTGGTTTGCTCTTCTTTTTCTGGATGATCGAGGTGCTGCTTTGGAGTATTTATTTGTTCCAGTTCTGTTTTCTTAGTGTGCGAGTTCAGAGTTATTAATTTATGTCTGAGAGCTGGTTTCCTTACATCCCATAGATTGTGATAATTTTTGTTTAAATTTTCATGAATTGTAAATATTGTGTATTTTCTTGTTTGATTTTATCTATAACTAATTATTTGTTGAGGAGAGTGCTGTTTAATATCCAAGTGTTTAGCAGTTTTGTAGTTTCTTTTGTCATTTAAGTTCAGTTTCATTGCACTTTGTCCAAATAATTTGAATGGAATAATTTGTTTTCTTGCCTGTAGTTAGGCATGACTTATGGACTAATATGTGGTCTATTTTAGAAAATGTGTCACGTGTAGCTGAAAACATTGTATATTCAGGTGTTCCTGGGTGGATCCCTCTGTGTATGTCCAGTAAGTCTATTTGTTTCAAATATGGTTCAGTTCTGGTGCATTATATATATATATATATATATATATATATATATATATATATATATATATTT
>PVKN010032937.1:0-12158 GCA_004027915.1 Capromys pilorides
TTCAAACTCATGACCTTGCACTTGCCAGGCAGGCACTTGTGCCATGGAGCTATCTCCCCAGCCCCCAACTGTCTTCTGCCGCTTGTCTTGTCTCTGACTCCTTACCCACCAGCTAAGCATTTGTATCACTGGCTTTTGACTCCCCGCATGTGGTAATCTGTGTGTGTCAGCTTTTCCTCTGTCAGCCACTGAGGACACCAGACTTACAATCATGAAGTCAGGCTCCTTGCAGCCCTGTCATTGGTTCCCTACTTCTACATAGCCAATCAGAGTGAGGTCTCCTTCCTTAAGAGGTTGCTGGGCAGTCTTTTTAGAAGCCACAGTAGCAGAGAGGGAAGTGGAGAGGGAACATACCTATTGGCATTCAGAGGCCATCTAAACTCAGAAAGAATTGTACCAACCCCTCCATCCTGCCCTGTCACGGACAATTTCCCTGACTGCTTTCCTCTCAGCCTATCTGCTGCGAGAGATATCAACAGTATGAAGTTTTGTTCTGAGTAGAGCCGCATCTGGTGGGAATCCAGAAGTGTACTGTGAGGGAAAGCTGCTGTGGAAGGTGTCATATAAGCCAGTCATTCCTTTGATGACCCAGGCAAGGCCCTAAGCAGAGTGATACAGAAGTTGCTAAAGAATCAAATTATTTTCCAGTCAGGATAGAAATAGACTCCATAGAACTAGAAAGGTCAACAGAATGGCTGACGTGACAAAAAATGTTTTCATGTGGACCATTTGAGAAATGAAGATAGCCACCAACATCAGGATGCCTGTGCATGGTCCGGGGAGATAGCTCCATGGCATAAGTATCTGTCTGGCAAGTGCAAGGTCATGAGTTTGAGCCCCAGACCTGCCAAAAAAAAAAAAAGATGCCTGTGCCATGGGATAGAAAATTCCAGAAAGAGGCACATGCTCTACCTTTGGGTTACTCTGCCAAGAGGAGACCCAGTGGGTGGTTCCACAGATTTCTTGGCTCTGTGCCACTTGACAGGTGAGACCCAGGCCCAGAGAGTGTGATCTCAGACTTGTAAGGCCACTTAGGGAAGAGAAGCAGAGATTCACATGAGCAGGGTCATAGCCCATGAGATAGCTCTCAGGTGGGGCGACCCCTGTAGCTGTCAGGGCTCATGGGCTGACAGAAGAGGAAGGGTAGGAGGCAGGTGACGCACCACTGGCTCTTCACCTTCTAGGAGTGAGTGGTACTTTCGTGTCGGTAGTGTCTCGCTCTCTCTACTACTTCGCATCTCCAGCACAAAGCTTGAGTGCAGAGCCAGTGTGTTGGACCCGGAAGAGAGTGTGGGGCTGTGACGGTGAGGACTGTTGTCCTCTGTGGAGTTCCAGGCCATGTGCTTGCAGGCTATGGCAACTGGCCAGGCTGAGGGACCCACTCAGGCCTGAGTGCCTGGCCTGTCTGAAGAAGCTTTTCCTCAGCAAGGAAGTTCATTGCAGAGGTCAAGTGCCAGGTGGCTAGCAGTGCGCATGCCTGGGCCACCTGGGTCCTGTCCCTTTGCTTCAGGGAGCATTTTGTGGAGTGTGCCTTGGGTTAGCAGGGCTCCTGTGTACGCGAGGACTCCGATCCCTGGGAGTGAGGACCCAGACCGGTGGCAGCCCTTCCCTAGGCTTGCTGTGGTCACAGTGAAGTGAGGATAAAGGCGTGCTGACCACCTACTGTTGCAGATGGCCTGCCTACCTTGAGGCCCAGTCCCTGAGCTGTGTGCTTGATACTCACTTGAGAGGTGCACGTGGGGCTGCTGGGCTTCTCAGCACCTTCCAGGGCCCCATCAAAGGGATCTCTCAGCAGTGTGGCTTAGGACTAGGTGCAACCTGGGAGAAGCAGACCGGGGTGCTTCTTGAGGCTGCTGGAATTCCCTTCTTGCTAATTATTGCCTTAAAAGCACCAAGAGGGTATTGCTTGGCCATGCACATCTGCACTAGCTGTCCTGCTGCACAGGTCCCTTGGGCCCACTCTCATCTTAGAAGCAGTGAGACTCCATCAGAAGGTGAATGAAAGAGGCCGTGGAGATAGCTCAGTAGAATAAGCGCTTGCCTGGCAAGCACAGGGTCCTGAGTTCAATCCCTGCTACCACAAGAGGAGGAGGAAGGTGAGTGGAAGGGAGTTGCTGATGGAACCAAGTGGCATTAGGGGCCAGCGAAGGCTGTGCAAGGGAGGAGCTGCTGATGAAGGCAGGAGGACTAGGGAGGAGGACAGAAGTAATCCTGACCCCACCCAACCCGAGCATGGAGGGGTGAGGATGTCGAAAGGAAGAAGAAGCCAGCATGCAGGCTGGGTCACGGATGCACCCACCATTTGTCAGCCCACCTGGTGGAGGCTCGTCATGGCCCAGCCTGAAGGAGAGATGCTGATGCAAAACACCAATCCTGGTCCTCCTTGTCTACCATGCATCCCTGGCCCTTTAGCCTAGGAGCTGGTGGTAGCCGCTCTGCTCCCATGTGTCCGTTCTGCACACGTGTGAGTGTGTCCCGATTCAAACAGTTGGCTGCGTGGTTGTGAGCCAGCAGAAAACTTCTGGCAAGGTGTGGCTTTGAGGTACCCAGCATGATTGGTAGGAACCTACAGACAGCCAGACACAGCGGAAGGCAAGGAGCTGAAAATCTCAGGCTATAGGACCCGCGCACAGGTGCTGATCTTACCTTATGAGCAGCGCCTCTGCAGACTGACGGGATGGGAACAGTTGAGCTAGGCAGGTGTCAGGTTGTCTATGGAGTGAGCTGCGCCCCACAGGGCTCTGCTCGGCATGCAGGACTCCATGCGCTGCGATGAAGGGCTGTTCCTGGCACGCAGAAGCCTTGGGCTGTCTGCCGCTGCTCTTCTGGTGCAGTCTATAGAAGAGCCAGCTCTTCTGAATTTGGTTTGGTCTTGGTGCACTGGCCTGCCTCTTCCAGTGTGCCTCTGACTGCCATGGAAGTACATCCAGGCCATGCCAGTCGGCACAGTACCAAATTGGTCAGAGCCTGGGCCCAGAGGGTGGCAGGCCCTGACTAGGAAGGCTGCTTGGCACCAGGACTGTGCCGGCACAGGCAGGCCCTGCTTCCTGCATGCCAGCACACCCAAACCCCCAGCCTCTTCCCTGTAGCCCCAGCTCAGCTGTGGCTACTCAGAGCTGTTCCCAGACCTGCAGCCTGGGCCTATTGTCTTCCTGTGGTTCCAGGTCACTTCCAACCTGGAAAGCTGGCCTTCTTGACTCAGCCCTCACGGCCCCATGAAGGCCCCAGAGAAAACTCCTCCTTGGCCCCAGTGATGCTACCCCCACAAGCTATGGATGGGACAGGAAAGAACCATCCTTGTACTGGTCGGGGACCCCTGACTGTCCCCCTTCCAGCTCCTTAGTGCCTCTCCAGATGCCCAGGGACTTTTCTTTCTCACAGCAACCCTGAAGTTACACCTTTTAGAAGCTTATTTTACAAACGAGCAAAAACAAGGCAGCCTCAGAAGTAAGCTGACCTGCCAAGGGCTTTCCACCAGCTTCTAAGAAGCGCAGAAGACGGCCCAACCCCGCAGCAGTTGCTTCCCCGAGCACTTGGCTTTGTCCCAGGCGGCTTGGCAGCTGTGGAGGTGTTCTGCCTGGGATGTATTCTGACCCCACGGTCCAAATCTGTGGGCATGGGTCCAGCACTTCCCCAGCCTCTGTGACAGTGCGGAGGCTCTCGGTCCAGCTGCTAGCACTCTCTGGGAGGTTCATAGCGCCCTTGTTAGTGAACAACTTGAACAGACAGTCCCTGGCAGCCTGTGAGCAGCCCCGGGCAAGTGGGTGGGCTTGTCACCTGGCAGTGACAGGTCCAGCGAGGGCTTCCTCCCTGGCTTCTGTCCTCCACTTGGGAGTCTACCAGCTCTTGCCACCCCCAGTTTCCCAAGAAAGTCTAAATGACCTTGTGTGCTGGGACCACATGGAGATTGATTTAGTCTGTTTTACATTACTATAATGAAACATTGGACAATGGATACTTTAGAGAGAAAAGATATCTACTTAGCTCCCCATTCTGGAGGTTCAGAAGTATGGAACTGGTGTCGGTGTCATTCTGGTGAGGGTCTCTTGGCTCATGGCAGGAGAGTGTGAGAGCTCGTGTGGTGACACATGAAGCTGTTGAGAGACTGGGCAGGGCCAGGCTGGTTCTTTGATAGGTGCCTGCTCCCATGGGCAAGCCAGGGTTCTGTGAGTTCCTTCCAAGGTCAGTGCCTTGGTGACCTAATTGCTGTGCATTAAGGTTTACCTTTCAGAGGTCCCACTCTGGGCACTGAGCTTTCAACATTGAAGCCCTGGAGGGACAGGTCCCATCCACACCTTGGCAGTGCCCCGCAAGCCATCTGTGCTTTCCTGTGCCTCCAGGAGCCCACTGGATCAACAGAGAAGTGACTGGTCAAGCAACACCATGAGCATCTCTGCGCTGGGAGGCAGCCCCAAAGGTGAGGCCTGGGCCCTGTTCACATATACTACGAGGATCACTCAGGCAGCAAAACAGGAGCACTGTGGCAGGAGGGCTAAGTGGGAGGCCCCCTTTTGAAGCTCTTCGGTTTTGCCCCTGCCAGGGAAGCCTCTGCCACCGGGAGAGGAGGAACGCAATAATGTCCTCAAGCAAATGAAAGTCCGAACCACCCTGAAGGGTGACAATAGCTGGATCACCAAGCGGGATGACTCTGAGGGCTGCACCATGTAAGTCCAGGAGCCCAGGAGGGATGGCAGCACTGTCCAGGGCTGGTGTCATGATCCACAGGGTCCAGCTGTACCCAGGAGGTAGAGGGGACCTCAGCCTGGCCATGTGGCCACAGGCCAGCCGGGGATTTGGAGCACAGGAAAAGCAATCTGGCCAAGGGCAAGCCCTGAATAAAGTCATAGTGGGGAGACGCGAGGTGCCAGGGCATGCATGCCATGCACAGCTATGGAGGTGGGTGAGGAAGAAGGTGAGGTGCAAGTGGCAGACCTCAACAGGCAGCTTCCCAGGAGGAAGCTGTAGGGCACAAGTGGCAGAGATCAGGGAGCCGCTCCTTCAGGACCCCTCTTTCCCCAGCGAGCTGCCCTCAGGCCGGAGTCGCACCACGTCCTTTTCGTCACCTGGGGAGGTCTCAAAGGCCAGGTAAGAAGTCATGCCCTATTGGACCTCAGGTGGGCCTCGGGGACTCAGCTGCAGCATGGGACCTCTCTGTGGCAGGGAGAGGCAGCCCATACACAGGAGAGAGACGATAGACGTTTACTCCAGCTTTGCCCTACAGCACACGGCACCAGCCTCTTTGTTTTGAAGACATTTTCACCAAGTGTCGAAGGGGTCTCTGAGATACCAGCTTGCTCCTTGCTACAGCTGCTGGCAGTTGGCGACAGGTCCATTGTGGGGGTTCCTCAGGTAGCAGCAGAGGAAATGACAGCCCTTGAGCCACTGGACAGCCCCCTGTAACTATGGTCCTGCCTGTTATCCCTTAGGGACTCAGTGCCATGTCCTGAGGTCAGGACCCAGGCTCCATCGTCAGGGGACTGGCATCTGCTTGAAGGACATAGGTACAACATATGTAAAGAGACAGGCAAAGTAGAGACTTGCATATTGGGACCGATGCTGTGGCCAAGACTGGCAAGACTGTGAGGACTATTTCATTTTAGACACAGTCTACTCGTCAGAGAGCTGGTTAGCTGGGGGACGCGTTGCTCAGCTGGGGCTTTGATTTGGGGTGCATTTGGAGATGCTACCCTGGGGTTCTGAGACTGAATCAGGGTTCCGCTCTGGCTGGCTAAGGCCCAGGCTCACCTGAGTCTTCCCGGGAGAAGCTGTGGCTATGGAGGAGAGGAAGCCTGGGGCTCCAGGCAGGGAGCCTCTGGCCTGAACCAGGTCAGCTCTGGGAGGCCAGGAAGGCTGTCAGCAAGCAGTGTCAACAACAGCTTCCCCTCGAGAATGCCAGGTCTGGGAGAAGCTGGACTTCGAAGGGGATGCACACCTCTGTAGTCATGGGACATACCCTCCTGGGGACCTGCTCAGAGTCGGGGCCACTCTGGGCCTGGGCGTAGAGGAGTCCGATGTGGGAACTCTTCCTGGGGGAGAATGGAAGCAGGAGGAGCAGAGCTGGCAACCCAGCTAAGGGTGCGGGCAGCCAACTCCCCTCGTTTCTGCTTCCCTAGGATCCCTAGCAGCCAGTTGCTTTGCTTATAGCTAGCGGCAGGATGCAGGAGGCAGCCCGGGCCTTCAGCCCATCCTTGCTTCACGTTGTGTCCCCTTTTGCCTCAGCAGGTCTCCAAGTGCAAGGGCGTCTACTGGCTACATCATCCGGTAAGTGACTGCAGGACCTTGCCTGCCTTCCCACACTCCCTGTGCGGTGCCCTGACTCCTCAGGGTTCATCTTCTGGGCTCTCTCGTAGGGGAGTGTTCACCAAGCCCATAGACAGCTCGTCCCAGCCCCAGCGGCACTTCCCCAGGACCAACGGGTCTCCAAAAAGGTACAGTCATGGGTGGCACACTGGAAGGCAGCAGAGTCTGCTCCAGGGTCATGGGACAGAGAGGCTCAGGGCGGGGGGAGGACTGGAAGGGCAGCTGGCCCCCTACACTTGCTGACAGAAATGATCTGTCCATGCACCTTGGCATCGGATGGAACTGAGGTGCCATTAGAAAGGAAAGGTTAGGCTGGGGAGACAGCTCAAAAGACTAAGCACCTGCCTGTCAAGGACAGGGACCGGGGTTTAGTCCCCAGTACCTCATACTGTGTCCATTATGGGAGTACCATGTTGGCCACTGAGTCCGGGTGTGGTGGCACACATCTGTAATCCCAGCTCTGGGGAGGCTGATACAGGAGGACCACTACAAGTCTGAGCTGTGTAGTGAGACCCTGTACCAAATACATAAAAAAAAAAGATTAAAATAAATGAAGAAGAAGAAGAAGAAGAAAGGAAAGGTCAAGGGGGCTGGAGGATAGGAAGTGAGAGGGGACTTGTGCGGGGACACATGGACACTTCTTAACTTCCCAGTGCTGCTGGTCTGACGAAAGCAGCTCACACTGGCCTGCCCCACTCCTCCGTCTCTGGCTACAAGATGACCACGGAGGATTACAAGAGGCTGTGAGTATGCACTTTGAGACCAACTCAATCCCCTTCCCTGAGGCACACCCAAACCCTGGGCCTGCTGAAGGCCCCTGGCCACATGCCTCTGAGCACAGTCTGAAGAGAGCAGCTCCCATGAGCTTCATGTCCTCCACCAGGGCAGCTGTGGCCTGGAGCCCAGCAGAGGGTGAGGAAGCTGTGCTGGGGGTTGGTGACTCTCAGGATGTTGCTGGGTTTGACAGCCTATCGACCTGGGCATTTTGTGCCTAAATAAGAACTATTTCTTGGGTATACATCTTTGAGTTCCCCCTAGGTCTCCTTCTGAGGTCCCTTTGTATGGCCCCACCTTTTGACCAAGGAAGATAACTCTGGCCAGTGCTGTGGATTTGTGCTTGCTATGCCTAAGGGCCCTACCTCTTGACATTGTTGATTCTTGTCCCCATTATCCAGCATTGCAGAGAAACTGGTCAATCTTTCTAGGGGATGGGCGAGATTTGAACTGGGTCTTGAGGGCCAGCTAGGATTGGAACAGGAGAAGAGGAGTGCTGGCTATGACCGAAGGAAGTGGCCAGAACTCAGGACCAAAGGCAGTGATTCCATTGTGCACAAGTGGTACTGGCCATCAGGGATCGAGCTGCTAAGGGCCACAGCCTATGACAGCAAGCAGGGGCTAGGCTGGGTGAAAGCACCATACTTACTTCTCCCCTCCCGCAGGGCACCCTACAATGTGAGGCGCAGCTCCGTATCAGGGACTGTGGAAGAGCTGGAGGTGCCCTTCTCTTTGGATGAGCAGAAAAGGAGGTAATGTGCCCGCTGTGGACATCCCTGTGGCGGGTCAGAGACCTAATTCCTTGAAGACCGCTGGAAGGCATTGTACCATTTCAGGTGACAAAGTGCACAACCCATAGGCTGTCAACTGTGACCCACAGGGTGTGGGAACAGGTGCTGTCCCATTGGTCTCAAAACCACCCAGCTTGGGGCATCTCCTTAAAACCTTCCACGGGGTTGAAGGTGGCAAATGTGGTGCCGGGGGAAGAGCTGGATTCATAGGTGCTACAGGACTTTGTGCTGCTTTGCTGGAAAGAATCCTGGGAAAACTGAACAAAAGCAGTAGAGTCAGCTGCCCTGAAAGAGTTGAATGCCCCTCACCTGACAACTAAGGCAGCCAGTGTCTGCCAAGCCTTCTGTGGCTCAAGGAACACAGTGGCCCGTGCCAAAGGGTCTGGAAGATGAGCAATTCCCAGGGAAGAGGCCATGGAGGCATAGGGCCTGAGCCTGGCTAGTGTAGATCAAAGAACCAGGAGCCCTGGTGCTCTTCAGAATCAAATACCAGCTGTGCCATCTATGCCCTCAGGCAAGTAACTAGAGCCCCCAGAACCGTGGGGAGCAGTAGCACCTAATTCCCTGGGTGGGGAGCATCAGGGACTGTGTGAGGATGGTGGCACCCAGACTACAGCGGTCACAGTGCTCATGCTCCACAAACGTCGATGGTCCTCTCCTGGAGTACCGCACTTCCTTAAAAGAGTCCCCAGAGCAGTCGCTGCCTGGACTTGGTTCCCTCACCTTCCTGGGGTGGTCCTGCATGCTACTGAGAGCGCCTCAGGCCAGGCCAGCAGGATGTGTCCAGTTTGACTCCATGGCATCCTGCCCTAGGTCAGAGGCTGCGAGCAGTGTGCTGAGGAAGACAGCCCCCCGGGAGCATTCCTACGTCCTGTCAGCGGCTAAGAAGAGCCCTGGGTGAGTTCGTCATGGGGAGGCCTGGAAGAGCAGGAGGCCTGTTTCCTGAGCCCAGCTGAGCTGGGCCACAGCTGGCTTCGTGCTTGGACTACTCTCCACTCTTTGGGGTGCCAGTGTTCCTTGCTGGGTGGAAGGGTGGGCAAGAGATATTCCTGCCAAGCTTCCTAGCCATATCTACTCAGACTCTGAGATGAAATTTCTGTAAAAGACAAGGTAGGACTACTGGCATTAGAGCAGGTGAGGTGCCTGGACTAGGAGAGAGACTCGGGACCCTTTGGAAATAGTGGGTGAGGTGTTGCTTGTCCTGGGGTTGTGCCCAACATGGCTCCTTTCTCTTTCCTTTCCACTACACTAGTTCTACCCAGGAGACACAGGCTCCATTTATTGCAAAGAGGTAAGTGGTGTCGAGGGTATGGGGACAGGGGATGTAGGGGTGGTGACTGCTAGTCCTGAGCGCACAGAGTTGGGAGAGGTTACTCAGGCTACTTGTGGAGGTCACGTGAGCACCCGGGCACCTGTAGTGGTGCATTTGGTCTCAGTAGCCAGTTCAGTGTGGGCAGGAGCCTGACTGAGAAATCGCAACTTGTCGGTGAGTTCTTTCATTTGTCACCCGCCAGAGCTGGGGCCTGACCCAGAGCCACCAAGAGACATATTCTGGGAGGTGGAGGTGACTTGTTACATTGGAGATAGGTCCTAAAGGGTGAACAGAGGTAAACAGAAGCTAATCACCCTGTCAGGACATGGTCCTTAATTGCCACAGGACATCTTGTGCAGGAGAAAAGTATTGGAAGGAGAGTGAAGAAGAAGCTTCTGGAAGGTTGGACTTTGTGGATGATTAGTTGTCTGGACAGGAAAAGCTTCAAAATAAGGTGTCATAACAAACTGAGAACTGAAAACTGTGGAGGGGTGTGTCCCAGGCAGAGGGCCCAGAGGTGCCAAGGCCAGAGGGCAGAGGAGGGAAACAGCGAGCAGGGGCCTGGCAGCACAGAGGGAGTGGCAGAGAGTGGTGTGTTCTTACTAACTGTATTGGGTTCCTGCAGTTACTGTAACAATCCCCACAGACTGAGTGGCTTGAAACACAGAAATTGTTTATCGCACAGCTTTGAGGACCAGAACTGTGAGATCACGGTGTTGGCAGGGCTGCTTCCCTCCAGGGGTACTGGGGGAGAGAGCATGCCAGGTGCTCTCGCTGTGTCTGGTGGCTGCTGGCAGTACTTGGCATGCCTTGGCTTTGCACACGACCTTTTCTGGGTCTATGTGCAGATTTTCCTCATCATAGGACAGTGGTGTTGGATTTAGGAGCCACCACAATCCATTGTGACTTCAGCTTACCTTGATTACATCTCCAAAGATCCTATTTCCAGAGAAGGTCAGAGTCACGGGTTCTACAGAGACATGAAAGGGAGGACACATTCAGCCCGATACACTGTTGAATCCTTAGTAGGAGTGGCTGCGCCACCTCTGGGTCCTAGGTGATTGTCCTGGAAGCATGAGTGTCAGAAGAGCAGCACACTCCAGGGCAGCCAGGCAGACCCCGCGTTCAGTTTCTCCTCTGCCCACAGGATTGAGGTGGTGGATGAAGACGGAGCTTCGGAGAGGAGCCACGAGCCACCTGTCCCAGCACTGTCTACTCCTGGCTTGAGCAGGTAGTCAAACACACCTCTCTGTTGCCGTTCAGTCACCAGAGGACTTCTGTAAGGCCACCTCCCTTCCTGGGCCAAAGGCGTTGTCCCCATTGGCCCAGGGACAGGATGGGATTCCAAAATGGGTAAGGTATGATTGGATGTCCCAGGGCTGCAAGACGCAAAACAGCCTGACCTCCAGGGAGCAAGCACTTGGCTCCATGCCTTTTTAGTGCTTATCTGTGTCACCTTAACCCTTGCATAGTGAGCTTGGTGGTGGACAGTATCCCAAGAGAAAGTACCAGCCTTGGGTCTTGTCAGCGTGCACACAGACAGAGCCAACATGGCTTGGGCAGCTGGGAACAAGGGAACCTTGTGTGCGCCTGGCCACTTTGGGAGCCAGGAGGCCAAGTGGGTGATGAGAGGTGCGTCGGGCTTGCCAACCAGGGCGAGTCTGGCAGTGGGGTGACAAGGCAGGGGCAGGCTGAGTGTCGCTGATGTCACTGCAGACGGGGCTGTGCCACGCCCTGATTTCCAAGCTCTGCGTGCTCTCTTGTGTGTGGCCAAGGACTATCAGTACCTCCTTGTACTTCATGCTCAGTGCTGCTGAGTCCTGCAAGGAGCACCACCACCCAGGTCTGCTAAGAGCTGTTCCTCCACGGCACCCCCGAAGAGCCCTGAGTGTCTCTATTGGCCAGTATGTGGGCTCCAGGCTGCACAGTGACTCAATTCCATTTCACCCTCAAGACTCGAGCTCCACAAGTAGACTCGGGGCCACTACCCCAATGGCCAGCTCTGTTTGTCTGCCTCTCTCCATAAGAATTCTACCCACAAGAACTTTTGAGGATTTGGGCGGGAAGGTTTCTGGGTCTCTCCAGGCAGGATCTTGGGGATTTGGGAATTGAGGGAACATGGAGGTCCAGGCTTCTGCAGCAAAGTAGGATGAACTTGGTCACTTAAACAACAGAAATGTATTACCTCATGGTTCCAGAGGCCACAAGTCCAGAATCAAAGTATTGTCAAGGTTGGTTTCTCCCAAGACTTCTGTCCTTGGCATGCAGATGGGCATTTTCTCCCTCCCTGTGTCTTCATGTGAGATTTTCTTATGTGTCTCTGTCCCACTCTGCTCTTATGAAGATGCCAGCTACACTGAGTGAGGCCTCACCTTAGTGGCCTCGGTTTACTTTAGTCATGTCCTTTGAAACCCTATCTCCAAATCCACTGCAGGCAAGAATGCTGTTTGAGGCACGGGCATTGGGTTGCCAACAAACCAATTTTTGCAGGCATAGTCATTCCATAACAATTGTAGGAGTCCATTGGTCTGTTGGTGCCCATGGGAAGAAAAAGCAGCACAAATGAGGAAAAGCTGGACAGGAAGACGAGAGCTGGGTCGGCTGGTGGCACTTTGCCTGATGGGAAAAAGTCCCCAAGAGGAGCAGTAGGGGCGTTCATGCCTTTGCCAAGTTGGTGTCACGTGACACAAGGTTGCCTAGCGACTAACAGTTGACACTGAGCAGGCAGGATGCTTTTCTCAGGTCTGAGGTAGCTTGACTGCTTTAGGCAGTAAGGCCATGTCCTGCCCTTGTGCATATGAACAACTTCCAGCATTGACTCCCGATAGCCTAGTCATTCCATAACACTATACATTCCTCACTTTTCTTCACTTTTTTTTTGAAAGAAAAGGCAATGGATGGGGCTGGGGAGATAGCTCAATGGAATAAGCACTTGCCTGGCAAGCACAGGGTTCGGAGTTCAATCCCTGGTACCGACAAAA